>WBMV01001560.1:1243918-1351687 GCA_013396655.1 Campylorhamphus procurvoides | reverse complement strand
CCCCCCCCCTCCAAGAAAGCTGAAATTAAATCAATGATCAGCACTTTATCTCTTTCTTGAAAACATTGAGATTTCTGCAGGAGGTCTCACAATATTTCCAGGAAGTGGCCAGTGCAGAACCAGAATGCTGCTATTCACTACACATAAGAATGCCCAAAACCGAAATGTGAAGTAGACACAGACAATTATCTATTATCATTATTTTAGATACTCTCAGTTTTATTGCAACAGAAATTATACTAGTAGCTAGATCATGAGAGCAAAAGAATGCCATAAAACAATAGCTGGAGAGAGACACACAAGCTATTGAATGAAGACATTTGATGATGATAATGATATCACCTTTTAAAAAACTTAGGTCTCAATTATGTGGAATTTGAATACACTTCAAACTTGAAATATCCTCAGGGGAAAATAATAAAGAGAAAGTTTCTATGCAAAGTTAAGCATGGCCTGTTTAAAGCCCATGAATTTCATAATTTACTAAGAAATGCAAAGTCTTTCTTCTTGAGATATTTCTCTGTGGCAATATCATTATCATCAGCTTTAGAAACAAAGTAGTTGGATCACTCATATCAAGTTCTTGAACTAAACACTTTGCTAGTAATTCTCTAGTTAAATGGCTCCAAAAATTTACTTCTGCAAAACATCCTATGAGCCTTCACCAGTGTGTATGCCCATGCTTCCTCTTTTTTCCACTTTGTATTTGGAATAGATATGGAGCCATGCTGACAGACCACAAACATCAGCAAAGGAAACAAATATCAATCCCAACAAGTAGCCAGCGTGTCCCTGACACTAACACCCATTCAAAGTCTCATGCAGAAGAAAAAAACAGGACTTTTACCACAACACATGCATATCAAAGAGAGATATTCCATTCCCCTGTTCTCATTCTCTGATATCTCTGGCCATAGAATAGCCTGATTAGTAATCTGTTTTATGGATGTGTTCTGGTATCTATCTTATCCTACCACAGTTGATGAACGAACTGTTTACAGTAATGCAGAGACAGGCTGAAACTCATTCATTGCAGGTATGCTGTTAAGTGACAGTGGCAATCCATGAGCTGAGTACAGTGGAAACACTTTGCAGAAGTTGTAGTCCCATAAGATCTCTCTTCTGTCTCAGAAACTGGCTTCACTACTCTCCAGTCTTGTTTATTCTGTATAAGATTATTAAGGGTTTCATTGGTTCCAGGCTGTTATAAGAGCTTGAGGATTCAACCCTCTGAAGTATAGATTCACAGTCACAGGCAAGTATGATATCAGGTCTAACCCCCCTTTTAACTCTGCAATAACCTTCAATTCCCCTCTCCCAAAACCAGCAGTGATTCTGACACTGCTGTCCCCAGCACAGCATCACAGCTCCTCCCTGTGAAGAGGGACAAACGTCTCCCCTGTGGGAGGACAACCCACAGGCAGTACCAGTTCTGCTCTGTGCCAAAGGGCTTGAGGGAGGTCAGTGGAGGATGAGAATGAAAGGAGGGAAGGCCAACAGTGGCTCAGCTGAGCCTGCAGTGCAGGACCTGGGTCTGGGGCAGGACCTGGGTCTGGTCTCAACCTTCCAGGGCTGGGGTCTCTGCACCCAGTCCTAGTCATGGTGCCACAGCCAGTGGGTGTATGACACTCAGAATCAATCTTGTGCTTGTGACATTTCAGCTACCTTGCCAGTGTTGGCCTTAGTTGCTGGAGTTAAATGCTACATGGAAGACTGAATTCAAAATAAAATATCTTAGAGGAAAACTCTGACACTGGACTATCCATACCTGGCAAGGCACAATGGAGGAATATGCTCCCTTGCACCCAGATGTGGGGCAGAAGTTTGGATGCATTGCCCAGAGCATTGCACAGAGTGGGCTATGACTTCTGAATCTACTTTTGCTAACTGCTTTAAGCCTGAAAGCAGGTCAAATTGCTTTCCTAGATGGATCCATCTAGGATTCAGCTTGATATGAGTGATCCAACATACTTCATAAACAGGTATTACAATATGTGAGAGGTCCTCTGAGAGCTTCCAGCACATGAAAAAAGTTAAGGAGAAAGGAAATCAGTTTCTGTAGATGGAAGACAGAAGTCTTTCAGAAAAGAGCAGTCTTTGGGATATAATTGTTTGAATCAATATTAGCAGGACTAAGTGGTTCATAAGCACCCTTCAGCCACAGGCCACCATTTTGGAGGTATTAATTGTTTTCCTTGACCTCCTGGCAATCTGTAATTACAGTGCTGGCGGTTGCAGTAAATTTCTACTAACACAATCTTATTAATATTATTCAAAATGCTCTAGAAACTTCAGATTACTGTAGTGCCTTTATTTCCTATAATTTATCCCATAAATTTATAGCTTACTGCAGTCAAGAGTGGGAGCCAAGGACTGTATCCTGCCAAAATCAAGGGAAGATGCTTAAGCTAAAGCATGCTTAGGCAATAATTTTAAACACAGAAGCCACCAACAAAAATGCCAGAGATATAATCTAATCTCCATGCTTGACGAGTTCAAAAATCTTAAAAAGAAAACATATAAGACTTAATATTTCATATAAAAAATGGGAGTATTTCTTTCCATTATGTTTGATTTGTCCAAAGACTAAAGCATTCAGCAGATTATGTTTTGTTCATGCATTGCGACTACAAGGAAACCCCCAGGACAAAGTATGAATTAGTCGAAATAGATATGGCAGGGAACGGCTGTGTTGGAAATGCAATATTTTTGTTGGATTTTTTAATAGCTTTAGTCAGTACACAACAAACATGAACCATATATGAGAATTTTCACTTTGAAAATGACTACATACATTAACATACTGAGTATTAATTACTGGATGATATTAGATGCAAGTCTTTAAAGGAGAGGAAACAAAAATGCAAAAAAAAAGTTAAGTGACATGCCTTAATGGTGTACACAGAGACAGACTACACCAACAAGTGATTTCAAAGATAAATCCTTCAAGTTTGCATTGTGTCGTGCTCAAACCACAATACATTGCAAGATGGCACTATGCATTTCACTCCTTCCCTTGCAGCAAGGGATACAGTGCCAGGCCACTGGCAGGAGAAATGTAAAGGGCCTTGATTGAAAAGAATACACTAAACTGTACAAAAATAGAATAAGTACTGGGAACATGCACCATAATTTACCTGAACTTTACACCTGAATTTAATTCTCTCGCAAACAAAGCGTCACTCCTGTCTGCTTCAGACACAGAAAATGTGAGCACACACTGTGTGACAGTAAGTGCACATACTGTCCTGCTGGACATGCTATGTCACCACATCCTTGCAATGCATCCCTCCAATCAGACACACGATGCCAAGCAGGAGTCACAGGGTCACAGGGAATAGAGAAGGTGCTTGATTGCTGTCATTCCCAAACCTCAAAGGAATATCAGTACACATTCATTAGCCTTTTGTAAGGAAAGGCAGGTACCATCCTGAATTTTAATGCCATAAAATAAAGAAAGGAAGGGGCAATTAGCTTTCGTTCATAAAACTCCTGCCAAGGTCTGTGCAACTTTCCTCCAAAAAGCTCTGCTACTCTTTGTGGACTTCTTTCTAAGAGGATCTATTTACTAGTGACGAAGTATTTAGACAGTGGTCCAGTACATATATGTTTGCCCTTTTTTACAGGCTCTTCAGTAAATGAAAACACAATGATTATGTGCACATGTATCTAGAAATTACTGCCTTTATGATTACTAGTAGTGTTATTTATTATTACTATCAATACTACTTATTATTACTACTGTTGCTACTACTTGTAACCTCATTGAGCTTTGTTTTCATTGACACTGCTTTTCTTGAAGTTTATCATTCTGATTTTCCGTCTGCAGAAAGGGGAAACGGATACAGTACTGATAGTGGTTAATGTATCTACCAGTCCTGTTTTACACTCATCGTGTTTCCTGTGATATCAGTCCAGGGTTTGTGCCATTTTTCAGCTTGAAAAATGTGCTGCCTGGTAGATCTCACCACATAAACCACAACTGTCAGCTTTTTTCAACTCTGTCTTTGAAAGCAATGCAATCCTGGAATGAGATCACAAACTGCACTTAAGAAAAATACATTCTTTGTGCTTCCATTTTCCATGATTCTGGCCAAGAAAAGGGTTTTGTGAACCCCTCTTCCCTGCTCTGATTTAATTTTAGTACTCTATTTTTCCTTGTTCCTGTAGCAATACTAGTTTAAAATCTTTTCTTATTGCTTTGCTCAACCTCACTCTGGACTATATCTTTCTTCAATCTTAATATCCATGTTAGTTTTTCTAAATAATAATTTTATGTGTCAATTACATGTACTCATCATCTTTAAACTTCTTACATACTCCTTCTTGTAGTTACAGTGATTTCCCATTATGTATTATCCAGAAGCTTTTAGTAACGTTTCTATTTGTTTTCTCTAATAACTTTAGGCAAATTCTCCTGCATGTCCAGTTTGTAATTTGCCTTAAAAATGAGAAAAAGGGCAGTTTGCTTCTGTTTTCTTGAGTCATAGATATCCTGTTTCTAATACAATTCCAAGACTGAAGGTTAAAGATGGAAAAACGAAAGGAAGTGCTGGAGCTGTACTTCTAAGAGCATAGCACCACATTTTTAATTTGTATTAAAGGAGTGGATTATTTATTTCAGCTTGTAAAAAAAACCTTGGTATTATAAAAAGTAAGTTATTTATCTCTACACTGGCTATGATGGCAACAGCATTTTCTGATTGAAAGACAGGAACAACCTAAATTCTGCCTTCAGTGTAAAATCAAGGTAAATCCGCTGGCTTTCTTCTTAGTATATATAACTTGGCTTTCAGTTTTTCATGAGTCAGTTTATTCTTGTCACTGAGCAAAAAACTCATATCAATGGCCAAAGTGATGATGAAATTCTGCGAACGGCAATGCTGTGGTGGAATAATGTACGAAAAAAAGAACCAGGGCCAGTTTTCCATCAGCTTTATAACCACTGTAAAAGTTGAAGTAAAATGCTGAGAACTGCTACAATTCTTTAAATAGCTCAAGTCAAAAACTTTCAAGAATAGATACCCAAAAATAGCATTGTAGTAAATTTTTTATAAAGTTTTAACAGACTTTCTATTCATTCTTAACTATAGGACGTGTTATAATTGTCCTCTAACTCTTGAAAAGGAAAAGAGAAAAGACTAAGCTACCAGCAACCAAAAGCACAAACGGTATTTTTAGAGGCACATAATAAAACTAATGCAGAAGTAATGAAAGCAGCACTAGAAAGCAAGTATGCAAAACTGAGGGATACTTCAGCATTTTCTGTCATAAGTAATTTAGACAAGGTTAATTTCTGGGTACACTGCATATAAGGAACTTATACAACATTAAGCACCATCTGTTGCGTGTGGTGGAAACCACAAGCAGAATGGCAGGTGGTGTCTGGGGGAATGATCAAACTCTTTTAAGGGAGTCTTCAGTAAACTCCTAAACAGTAATGTCAAGCACTGCTCGAAGGCTTTCTTACCATTAGAGAAATTGACACATCACACCACTCAGCCACTAAAAGAAGCAGGTAAACCTTCTATTTCCTTTATTAACAGATTGCAAAAATGAACTACAGAATGATTTTTACAGTTCTTAAGAGTTTATGAAGATGTGTAATGTGAAGGCTGAAGACAGGTCAATTACCCATCTTGTAGCTAATTTCCTTCTGGGTAGTACTGTTGCGATAACTTCAGTAGCACTGGTAGTTTTTGAAGTTAAATTGTCAGACTTGAACAGGAAAGCAGCCATGTTTCATCTACCAATGTGTATTCTCAGTTCAAACTGTCCATCTTAGAGCAGGCATGTTAGTAACCCAACAACTGCCCAGCTGCTGTCAGGCAGTACCTGGAGGTCTGCCACACACCAGAGCTAAACACGTCTTTGAAACTGCTGAAATATGAAATGCTCTCCTGATCCTTGGAGTTCTTGTAAAACCAGGGGCATTCTTGAATTTCTTTATAAATCTGTTACCAATGAACTCTAGACTGTGTAAAAGACCTAATGCTTTTGCAGCAAGCTCCATTGCTAGCAGGAAGTTTTTGAAGGTGCTAAAGCAGGTTCAATACAAATATATTGTGCTTCTCTTCAAAAAGCAGTCCCATGCTCTACAAGACCACATCCTCAGAAGCACGCTTATACATTATACATCAAACAGCTAATCAAGCTGCTAATCTCATGCTGTGTTCCTTGCTTCCTGTTGAAAGCTAAAGTAAACAACAGTATGTGCTCAGCTGCAGCCCATTAGCTGGAGACTTAGACATTTCTCCAGCTTGAAGAGCGAGTATTTAAATGAACAACTGATAGTTGCTGTATAATTAAAAGAACATTATTTCTGAGCTCTTTGCACAAGTCTGCCTCTAAGTTGAGAGCTGATGCTGGATACAGTGACATAGATAATGCAGAACCTAACCAAATATGATATAATGAGCTTTATCTCAATCAGAAACCACACTGCTTGTTGTCAGTGAAGATTGAGGCAAATTTTCATTAGCAGACCTGGTGGTTAAAAATGATTATGAGCTTTTAAGACTGATTTTCTGCTTTTTGGAAGAACAGTAATCTATATAATGGGAGGAGGCTATACACTCAGGTATTCACTCCTGAGTTCTTGTGCGGTGCAGAGAGAAAGAGAGCTTCTCTGAGCTGCTCTTTGAAAAAGCTTATTTTTCTGTTTTCTGTCTAGGAATGAAGCCAAGTCAACTTTAGATACCCACGTTAGATGTGTAAGGTAAGCAAATGTGACAACACAAAACAAATGGGCTTATACAAAATCCTAAACCACAAATCAGTCCAATTTTCTGCCCATTAGCCACGATAATTTGAGGCAATGTTGGTGTCCCTTAACCCCTTCTGTCAGCACAGCCAGAGAAAAATATCAAGATTAAAAAGTATTTCCCGGAGTTTCTTGTACAAGAAATAATGTCTAAAAAGAAAAAAACCATCAAACATTTGCCTGACCCGTGATTACACTCCAAAACTGCCAGGAGCACAAAGTTTTAAAAATTAGACAGAAAAATCCACATTAGTGCATTTATGGACTTTTACTGTTTTGCTACTCTTATTAAGGAGGCCAAAAGCAAAATAACTATTGATTTTGGTCTGACATATTTGTGTCACACATTTAGAGCTTATGTAGAAAGATACAACCAGAAAAGTCAAGCTACAGGTAGCTATAAGAGCACATCAGGCTATACCCTGTTATACAAAATTAAAAGGGTCATAGTGAGGGCTTTTCAGGCAAAGTGATTTAATGTGTTCTGAATTCATTCTCTCATTGAGATTGACTTTACTTTCCTCAACATGCTTATGTACACAAAACCATAGAGAAGATGCTTCTTCAAATTTACCAAAAATAAAAATCTGCAATCAATTAACTCATCATTCATCTTGTCATCGCTTAGACAATGTAGTTGAATATGTCTTTGCAGTGCCTGGTTTCTCTGTCCCTCGAGATTTGCCTGCACCAGTATGGTTAGGAAAGTTACGCTGAATTAACTAAACATGCGAAATAAAGATGCACCAGTAAAAATGTATTAATCCCTAAGGTGCAGTCCTCATTCACAAACAAAACTGTCTTAATTCTTCACTACTTCAACTCTCAAAAGGAGCATCTAAACAAGGCTTTTGTGCACTTAAACTAATTCACATTCACTTAACACGTTTACTTAACATCCTCCTGTGACAAAGCAATGCCAGCAAAATCTTTAGCATAAACACTTTGAGGAACAAAAACAACTTTATTGCTGGTAGAGTTTATTTCACTTTGGGAGCAGTCTATTTTCAGAACAGAACACTTTTTTGCCAGTAAAAGTCTCAACTCCATTCCAATAGGTTAATGGCAAATGCTATTAAAAAACCCAAACAACCACCTTTCCAATAGCAGACAAACATATTTAAGGATAGTCATGAGAACTTCTGAAAAAATGTAGGTATATTTTTTCCTGCTTCACTCCATATGAAAAAGCATTTCTAAATGTAATCTTTGAAACAGCAATTTTTTTCTGGTTTGGCAATTTATTTTGTTTTTATAAATACTTTCAAACAATTTGCTAGTTATTAAATGCTATTGCCTGTTATTGCTCATCACAGTGTTGGACAACGCCTCTACTGAACATTTTTGTGCAACAATTCAAACATTTATCATTCGCATAAGTAGTCACAGCTTTCCGCAGTAGCTTAGCCTATCATTGAGCTTTTCAGTACAACCAAGCTGTGCTGGTTATAGAACTTTCACGTAAAATTACAGCCCTTTGCTACAGCATTTACCTTTCTCTCTACAGTGTTTCCAAAGCACTTGCTGTAGCCATCACTATGAAGTACCAGCAAAAGCTCAGTCTTTTTGGTGATTTGTATCGCAAATGTTTTCTCTGAATTATGCAGCATGCAGAAAGCCAGAAGTAGAACTGGAAAGAAAAGAGAAAGTAAAACTAGTAGCTGTGATGGCATAGCCCCACAGTAGAGGAGGAAAGATGCCGGGATGGAATAGAGCTGGAGACAAATGAGATGGAGGAGGTGAAACAATTCTTTGTCCAGCTTGCGCCCTGCCACAGGGTGACCACTGCTGAGGCATCTTTCGGAAAGTTTAGTTCCCTTGTTCTTTTCTGAGCATCTTTGTTTTGCTGTTTAGTCTGCATCCCACAGAGTCATCTGTGTTCCTACCTCTCACTGTGCCCCAGCCAGCTGTCCCATCCTCCTCACACACTCATTACTTTGCTATGACTGTGCCAGAGTCCCTGAGCCATGATTGCCACACGCTTGCTAGAGTGTCTTTCCATTTATTACTCCCCAGCAAGCATCTCCTGGTGGCTTGGCAGCTCCTTACCCCTTTTCTCATTTAAAAACACAAACACATTCACAGTAGTGCATCCACTGGCCTTATTCTGTCTAACACTCACTGCACATTCAGTGTGCCATCATGAGCAATTCCAATTAAAATAAGTTTGCTTAAAAGAGATGTGTTTGCCCTGAGAGCACCAACAGCCCTGCCAACTGCTGCCCAAACCCTCTGGGGCTCCTCCCATCCCATCCACCACCCAGGATCCCGTTGGAGTCCCCTGAGGCCATCAGTCCCTGCCCCAGTGATGCTGCAGCAGGGACAGCTTCCAGCTCCATCCCCATTCCTGTAAGTAGCTGGTTTTGCGGTTGGACACCCTCTCCATGTATGGCCCAGATCATCTCCAGCCCTGCCTCTGGCCCCAGCTTGTTTAGCTCCCCTTGAAACACCCTGGTATCAGACCGACATCTGTTGCTGTCGATGGCCTCATCAGAACCAGCCTGGTGCTTAGCTCCAGGGGGATACACTCTGTAGGGAGGACTTGTCCTTGTGCAGTGACTCCTTGCTGCCCCGTGACAGAAAGAAGTTTATTTTACAATGTCGTACTCAAACATAACGTTCTACTTGTGAATTGTAAGTCTCCAACCTTTTCTTTGCTTCCTTGTACTATTTAAGATTTTTCTCTAGCCTTTCTATTTTTGTAAGAAAATCCATTTTGGATTTTTCCCATTTTGAGCACTCTGATCTTTCCCATTTTGAGCTCCAACTCCCCCAAGAAAGACAAAGTGTTTGGTGCTTAAAGATAACAAGATACAAAATCACAAAAATAGCCAGAAAGGAAAAGAAAGTAGAGTGCTACAACCAAGGTATATTAGGGCTTGAGTTTCAGATGTAATGGTAAAGCTGTTTCCCTTTTTCTCACTGAAAAAACTTCTCTCCCAGCATCCCAGTGCACTAACCTTCTGTTGAATAACTGATGGGGTGGTGGAGAGCTCTCTCAGGCAGGACTGACCTCTCCTAAGGACAGCCTAAGGAGCTGCCCAGGAGGAAATAGATGAAGATTTGATAATTCTCACAGACCCTGGTCCTGCTTCTGGGCAGAGTGCTTAGGTGGGGGCATGGCAGCAACACGTTTGTGCTGGGGTATGGGCAGGCCCTAGCTTCAACCATGAATGGCCATATACAGGCCTTCAAAACTGTGAAGCCAGCTATCTGTGCTCATTAACCTGACTTGGAAGAGACTCTACTGTGGGTATTTCTTGGTCAGCAGTAAGCTGACAACATAATTTGGGATACCAAACTTAAGTCCTGCTGGGAATGGCTCCTGTCTGAATATTTGCTTTGGTTTAATTTACATTCAAAGGCTAGAAAAGGGTCTATCTTAATATCAACAGAATATGGAGTGTGTAGCTGTGGGTTAATCTAATATAGAAGCAGCTCTGGAGAGCTCCTAAAAATAAGCCTAACATGCAGCTGGATAGGGAATATGTCTGTATTTAGCATAAGACAGGACTCTTTACACAGGAGCACTCACAGGTATATGAACAACCAGTGAAATCATTCCTTGCCTTTGAATTGGTTCATGTACTCTTATTATCAAACATGTTTTACATATGAGCATGTTTGAACCCCCAAAACAGGGTCAGTATTGGATGAAATAGCCCTACACAATAAGAAAACAAAACCCAGAAGTACACAGACTGTAGGTAGATGAGATATAAATGAAGTATATAGGAAAAATAAATACAAGTAAAATATATCAATATATTAAACTATGAGCTAGCCAGAGGTTTATTGTGATTTTAATACGCAGCTCTGTTGCTTTCAAATGTATTGCACAGATGGCCAGTTCAGTTTCCTAGACACTGTTACATTTGGCTCTGCAGTTTATTTTGAAAGAACTTGAAACCTCAGCCTATTTTAAAATAATCTGCGACTTTCTTGCAACGGGTTGCAGAGTGTCTTCTGACATCTACTGCCTGCCTCTGTACTGTGGCCAAGTATGAAAGAGAGCCTTTGAGCCACTTACATCCCCCTCTCAATGCCATGCTTGATTCAAAAACAAAACTCCTATATATTACTTGCTTGATGCGGACACAGCAGTGACCTTTGAAAACATTTAACTGAACTGCAGTAGGAGCAGAGGCTATAAAATTACATTTAATGAAAATTACTTTAACAGGACAGAACACTGTGGTATATGTGTTCAAGAATATTGTACGAATGAATAAGAAAGTATTGTCAAACTAAGTGGGAGGATCAGCCTCCTGCAAAATGGAAGTGTTTCTTCAAGAAAAGACTACGTTGTACAAAATTATGGAAGAGTTAAAAGTATTATAGCTGGTCTTCTTCTACTATTTATATATAAAGCTACTAGAAGTATTACTTGGCACAAATGTATTAACAAGCTCCTTAAAGAGATACTGGAATGTTTACTGGTCTGGAGGGACTGATATTTTTCCAGTTTGCTATTCCCTTTAAATTGTTTTATTTTCCATTAGCTATAAAATCCTTATGTTTTCACAGCACTGAGAACACTAAAGAATATTTTTTCAAAAGAGGCAGCTGAAAATAAGCAGCATTGAATACTCAGTTGTCTTACCTTGTCATTCCCTTTGAGTTTCTTAATCAGCCAAAAGTTAATTTTCCTGAAACTTTATACAGTCAATGAGTTTTCTTTCAAGAAAAATTCTTTTTGTTGACACTGCACACTTGGTTTTCCTTACTTTTTTATACTTCCACAACAAAATTCCTTTTCTATTTTATTTCTTAGGGACACACTCCCAAACCAACAGAGAGAAGCTGGAAAGTACTGAAACACCATCTTATTGCACTGTCCTATTTTCCCAATAATTCTGTGCAGAGACATTACATAAGATGTGAGGCACCTTGTGCTGCTAAATGGAAGTGTCTGAAGATGAAAAGTTAAGCTATCTCAAGACATGCATTATCTACTCCCTCACATGAAAAGCTTGTCCCCATTACAACCACAGTTTGCTTTTTGAAAGCATATGTCATGGCTTCAAGTCTTTCCTCTCTTTCCTCCACTCTCTGCAGGAATTCCTTTAACACTGGTTTGCACCTCAACAGATGCCCAGGGCTCCCAAGCAAGGTCATGTTCAGCTTTCACATAAATAAGTCACTGTAAACTTAGTTAAGGGAGTATGGCATGAAAGCAGAAAAGGCATTTTATCAAAGGAGACCAACATTGTTCAAGATTTCCTCCCACATATTTTGAATAATGTCTGAACTGTAATCAAATATACACACAGAGAATAAAGCACGGTAATAAAAGGGGTAAATCTGCCTGAAATCAGTCTGTATGTGAGAGTTACAATATTCCATTTGTGACCCCTGTGTAACTACATTTTTCCAATTTCAAACACTATTTTACATTAAAAAATAATCAAACCCTTCTTATATATTACAATATATAGAGATGTTCAGTCCTTTTATTATTGTACCTTGTGGCCAGAAGCTAACTTTCACATGGTGTACTACCCACATTTCTCCACTTACTGACTACCATGAGATGGGAGTTTAACAAAAAAGCTATTTTCATAGTCAGAGGGTATGAATCATGTATTTGCTTCTTGGGCGTGTTGGACCAAATGTTTAGCAGATGAACTCAAAAGAGCCATGTATATGACCTGAAACTTTCACAATGATTTTCCTGATTATATAAATATTAAGGTAATACATAAGTTGAAGCAGAATATAGTCAAAATCTGACCTAGCATGGAGATGATGTGAGTTGCCCAGCATGGTTATGATGATGCCAACACTTGGAGGATATAGAAAATTCTTATTGGATAATTATCTCAAGCTATTTATCTTACCCAAACTATTTTGCTTTCTAGAGTATGAGAATACTTCTGTTTTATTCTGGTACTATTTTTGACCACTAAGTAGAAGCACAGCATTCCAGAACATAAGTCAAATGAGAGGAGGTTTCTCATCCCATATGAAAAAATTCAGTCTAAATGTCAGTTTCAAATCTGAATGAAATTTTGGATTAAATGATTTTTAGTTCCTGTTCTACTGAAATTTCAACAGAGATTCCTAATCATTAACTATTTAAGTCAAATCAAAAGCCTTATATAAGTGCTAAAGGGAATTGATTTCAATGCATTCACAAGTTTTCATTATTCTTGCATACTGCATGCATATACCTTTTTTCTTTGGTAGTCACAAGAAATCTTCTGAAGCCTCAGATACTCCCAATGATGCACTTATGAGACTAAAACTAGAAACCAAAACCCTCGTATCTCCCTGTGAAGAAGCTGGTTTGATGAGAAAAATGCCTTTTGTAGATCAAGAGTCTTTGAGGGTTTGTCTAGAAGAAGGTCTAGGACCAAGTTCATCACTGGCATGACTGTTCTTGTTCTTGACTTTGATGGAGCTATGTCGGGGATAAATTCGTCCCCTGGCAGCTTGCAGCTAGATGAATGAATATTACTGCATTAGAGTAAAAGACATTGTATTATATTCTCTCTCTTTGGGTTTACGTTAGTTTTCTTTCACATTTATATATTTAAGAACTATAAAGAATTTCTCAATAGTTAGAGGGTAGATTCATTAAGTTTCTCATATACATATATATTTATATATACTCAATCCTATTGAAAATAACATTAATTAGCAGACATATATTTGTTAAAGCTGATGTCCTGTTGGAAAGATGAGGCTGCACAAGGAAGGTAATGGTCTGTATTTTTCAGGTTCATTTAAATGTAATAAGCTAATATTGCTACTCCCATTAAGACCTTTGAAAATGTAATTAAATGCTCAAATGACTACTAACATGATTAAACAAAGAATAGGGTAGGTTATTCACTAAGCTTATTAAAGACATTTCACATTCTGTTCTGCTCAGTAATAAATCACACTGATTTTTTTTAAACCATATCAGCAGGCAAGCAATTTTAGCACTATCCCATTCAGCAGAAGATTAGTGCTGAAATGCTATTCCATTTTTTACAAAGCATATCAGTTATACCTGTGTCATATTTTTGGGCTTGTTTGTTTTTTTTTTTCATTTGGTTTTGTTTGCGTTTTTGTAGTTTTTGTTTTTGCTTGTTTCTTTGTTTTGTTCATATCAGGTCTTTATTTATCTGTTAATGTAGTAGAGGGAATTCTCTTTAAAATCCCTACAATCTAATTAAAGAACATTTTAACTCATTCCTTGAGTTTGTTCTGGTATGCACAGAAGGAAATAGACTTTGAGGAATATACTTATGTATAATTTAAAATATTGCACTATTATAGTGCTTATTTAGTTGAAGCTTTCTTCAGTAACTTGTTTTTTTCTCCCCGTGATGGTCTATACTGCCACCAACTTACCTCCCAAGCAACCTTCCCCACTAACCTTACAGTGAATGAAATCACTTCCGTTCATTGTTGTTCTGTTGACACATTCACTGCTATAGAAATATTTAATTATATGGTAGTGTATGCATCCACATACATGCATGTGATACATGATAATAATGCATGCACTTATACATATGTATGTCTATATATGCCATCTATATTATACACATACACATGTTTTTGTGTATATATGTTATATGAAATAGCATACAAAACATGTATGATATGACTATACGTGCATAAATATTTAGTGGTTTTGCCTTACATTGCATCACTTTCTACCACAGTCTATAGCCTTTTCAGAGTTCTGATCTCCAGGATACAAATTTCTTCAGCTACAGGTAAAATTCCTTATCTACATTTGTACTTGGTTTTATAAAGACCTACACATTTTTGAACAGAAAGTGATGCATGTTTTAGTCACTATTTACCATATCAGTACATGTTACCTACAAATTCCATGTGCATGTTTGTTTGGTTTTTTTTCCTCCTGTTTATTTGTTTTCTTTTGATATTGGAAAAGCATGAACACTCCCTTTGGAGTTATTCTATCACCACTAGAAACATTTTCACTCACTTATGAGTCTCCATGGACAACTTCCCTCAGAGATTTATCAGACAAATTATGCTTGAGCTCTGTTCTTTCCAATAAAACACTCATGGACATTCATTATTTTGCCGAGGGTTGGAATCAAGACAGATAGCTTCTAGCCACAGCTGGGTCTTTCTACTTGGACTTTTCAAGCAACAACACACCAGACTCCTTTGCATTCTACAAAATTATATGGAATTGCCACCAAATTGGTAGAAACCTGTCTCCACATGAGGACGTGCAGCAAGACAGCAGGGCTTGTTAATGGAATACTATGTATCCCTCATAGATACTGTTTCAAATTTTTGATCCTTTGTCAGATTTAGTGTGGTAGATACATATTCTCCTTCCAAATGCCTAACAAATATTTATTAAAGACAACTGTTCTCTTTTTTTTGGCAACATGGTCGATAAATTTCCATCCCATAATAGACCTAAACAACTTTTGAGAATACTAATAAGAAGTGGTGTTTTAAACACTAAAACCCCACAAAAATTCCTAGAATAGTTTCACTTCATCAGAATAGCTTTCTTGTATCTTTAACTTCTGTTATCCATAGTCCATGCTATTTAACTCTACTAAATGAACACATAGATGCAGCAATCCATATAAATCGGATTTTCTACTAGCAGTTATGAAGACAGATATTCAGCAGTTTTGACTATGCAGTAAGATGGGTCATTACTTAGGTATGCTTGAGCTTTTGCAGTGCTTATCTCCACTTTCAGGGCAGCATATTGAAGACATCTTCGCTTTCTAAATATACTTCATGATAATACAAACCCCAAGATTTAATAAAGCCCATTTCTGTGCACTTGCACGGAATGACCCTGTCTGCCTCCACAAGCTACTTAGAGTCACTCCACCACAGTCTATAATTCATGTGGCATGTACAAGCATGCAGGTCCTTCCATGAATGAACCAGCACTAAGTGGCTGTTCAGAACAAGAAACTGAAATGTTTACAGCCAGGGATATCTTGGCCCTCCAGGGCATGACCAGGGTTTCTTTCTTTAAAATTCTTGCATCACACCACCTTAACTTAATGGGTGCTGTATTGACTACTGTTACCATCTCCTTTGAAATCTCTGTAGTACCTCTATCTGCAGAGTAGTCAGGAGAAAAAGTGTAGCAAACTAATGATACACAGACTTTTACTTAAATGCTCATTTTAAGGAATATACTCAACTCTTATATCCACACCTCTTCTTTTAATAAAATTCAAGACTTCATCACTCTCTTAAGTTTTGACCTTGGTGCTCTGTAGTCTGAATTTGATTAAAGGAAATGAAAATTCCTATGTAGGTTGAATCTTGTCAGAGAAAGGTAAAGTGTCTTCTACCTTGGTACTACATTGATTTAATATGTTTACTTTGACAATAAAAAAATCATTAAAACAAAGAATTTAAAAAGTCTTCAATGATTTTAAAGAAAGTAGTAATATGGATTGAAGTAAAACCCATCAAGTAAGGTTAGTAGTTTCCAGTATTTTAAAAGTATAGGCAAGGGACATTAGGGGTTCAGATTATTTCTTAGAGTCAGACTAAAATAGCTGTGAAGGATTTTAATTATGCAAATTACTCAATTTTGTCCATAATTTTTTGTGTTCCTATGTTGCATTAAAACTGTGCAAAGATAACTTGATTTATATTACAGTTTTTTCCTATAATATATATTTTGTCCCACTGAAAAACCCTTGTTCCACCTGTGCTTGCCATTCTTTATGAAACTCGTTATGTTGGGTGGATGTAACTCTGAAGGTATTGACATGTACTCACTGCACTGTAATCTTGACAGACCATAGCAGACTGAGGACAGGATATCTGGAAGAAATCCTTAATACACCTGAGACTATGCTCTTCTTCTAACTAACATGGGGGATGTGTAGGTGTCTTGACTAATAACAAAAGTAAAAGACTGTCTGCAGTGACATCCTTCATGACTACTAGAAAGTCTAGAAAACTTGCCTGTATCTGTTGATCTATCAAGTCTGGAAGAAAAAAAAAAAGAGAAGCGTTGAAAAGAAAATGCTGTTAGCTAAAACATCCTGTCTATACTGCTCAATTAAGTTTCCAGAGGGTTAATCTTCTGTTACTGCATGTTATATCTGCTAAAGAAATAACAGGCAATCTTCAGCTGTGCTGGTTTAAGACAGAGAATTGCACAACTCACTCAGGAGCTCCAGTTTGACCTAATCACATAAAAAAAATGTTTCTGCTGCTGATGCCCTAAATAACCTACAAGAAGTACTAGCTAGGCAAGCAATTATGTCTGAAAGTGCAACTGTCCATTCCTGCACTGAACACTAATGAGGAAAACATTTAAAATTTAGAATAATATTCATGATCTAAAAATATCTTTAGAACTGGAAAAAAAATCAAAGAATGTCTTATCATAAAGAATATAAGAACATAATAAATAGGAAATAGAAGAGTTTAGGTGACCAAAGTCATTCAAGCTCTGTGGTGTGGGGTTCATGTAAGTTCAGTTTACAGAATATATAGTTTATGATCATTTAATAATTGTATTCTAGTAGAATTCATTGGTAAATCTTAATACATCTAAACAAGATTGTATAGTTTTATAAGAAACAACAGCCAAAAAAAGTGGTGGGAAAATGGAATTGGGAAGCAACAGTGGAATATGTCATTGAGCACTATAATACAGATTTTTTTCATATCAGTGAAATGAGCAATGAGCAATGTAGTGCTCAAGCTTTTGATCCATGCAATAGGACTATTGCTTCATACCAGCATTAAGCATCACCACTTTCAGGGAGCTTGTCTGGCTATAGCGTCTGTGGGCTTCCTTCCTATGAAAGCCAATTACTTAGCATACAAATTTCTACACGTCTTTTTTGAGATTAAGAGCATAAAACATAACACGATTATAAGGTTGTTCACCTTTATACTCTAGAAAAAGTCTTGTTCCATTTTATGTTTATGGTGGTGTAATACAGTGTCTAAAATTCACTCTCTGTATGCCCCGGGGCCAGTGTCACTGTGCTGATTGAGACTCGCTAAACAGAAAGCCCCAAGAGAATTGTTCACAGCCACAAGAAAATCTGAAGTTTGCCTCTCACGGGTCAACTGGATGCAGAGTTATATTTCTTCTTCACACTACTTCTATTCTCATGATAACTTTAATAAAGCTAAGGCAGATCTATTAGCTCATTCCCCCGGGAACTAATGGTATATTTTGCCTCTAAGGTAGGATAGGACCTGTGTTGCAGTTTCTGGTCAGATGTCCTTTGTAAACACAATACAGCCTTGATTTTGAAGTGGAAGTGAGAACTAAAAAACATATGTTCCAAATCTGGGACATTTTTTTCCTCTCAATAAACACGAAAAATCTCAATTCTCTCTAGTACTCACATATACGTATTTAAATAACTCAATAATGAACGCCAGGGCCTTGGAGAGCAGCTGACCATTCATCACTGACACTTGGTATCAAATGGATCCATAAACAGATTTCTTTTTCTCATTAAATGCTTTTAAATATAGCCTGTTATAGAAAAGCACAAGTGATTCAAGGACAAAATATCCTCCTCTGCCTATTGTCTCTGCTGAAGGATTTGTGTCTGCCCCCAAAACCAAATATAATTCATTTATAGCCTAAGAAATATTTACACCAAGATAAAAATCCCACAAGAATTTTCTTGCTTTTCCTTTAGGATTTTAAAATTAATTTAAGAAATTGTCTTCTGTTTCTGCTTGAAATACAGCATTCTGTAGTATTCCACCTCAAGACAAGGCACTTGTGTTAGACTGGCATCTTTTTGTCACAGAAAACTATAAAATCATTGATTAGCATCTGCAGGATGAAAGCTGATATAATGGAATTGCTTTCCTTTACGTAGGCCATCAGTCCCTCTGCATAACTCCAGTTGTCTCCTGTGTCTTTAGTGTCTCCCTGTTCCTTCTGTCCTGAGGTGACTTTCCACTTTAATGCCCCCACATCATGAAGCTTGGATGGCTTTGGCCACCTGAGTTCTTCTCTGGCTTGTGTCAGTCCCAGCCAGTTGAAGCCACCATTTGTGTTCATTAAAAAAAAAGCTGTTAAAAGACACAGAATACGACAGTGAAGAGGAAAAATGAAGAGACAAACATTTGGAAGCCTAACTGAAATGTTGGCATGGCTCTGATCTGTTAAGACTCAGGTATAAACTACATAAATCACATGGATCTAGTGAGTAACACATATAATGAAGGTGTACAAACTCCCATGTGAAGTTTGAAGTTGTCATTTAAAAGAAAGCATTGGCAGATTTTCTACAGTGTTTTCCTACCAACTTGCCTAATACCTTTGGGCATATCCAATTTTTCTGTTTCCATGTCTTCATCTATCAAGATGGAATAACAACATACACAGTGAGAATGAAGTTATACACACACTGAAGCCCTTAGGTAGGAGTTCAGTATTGCTAGTCAAAATATATATATAAAATGAGACTTTCCGAAATGACTCAGTTCATAAATCTTAATTTTACTTTGTCAGCTCCAGGCAGGCTGCTTTTCCCCTCTCCTCTCTAAGATATCAGATACAGAGTCTGTGGAAGCCAGTTGCCTCAGTCAATATAGTAAATGTCTCCTGCCAAATCCCAGAACAGCCTCAAAAGCCCAAGTACCACATGACTTGGGAATGAAGTCTATCCTGAAAACTCTTCAGTTCATCAGGATTTGAAATAAAAGAATTAAAGCTACCATGAATATATTTATATGCATTAACATCACTCCTCCCAGTGCCTGTCCTAGGAACATGCACAATCTCTTTTAGATCATGCTTCCTTTTCTCCTGTTTTCTAGAACATCCCTTATCTCTCTGATATAGAATTGAATTTATACCCCAATGTAGGAAATTTTATACCCAAGAGGCAGAAAATTTTATACCCAAAAGATGGAAAATTTTCTCTTGTCTACCAACAATTATCCCTGGGGAGCTTAAACAATAATTTCTCATTTCAAATCACTTTAGCTCTGAACACAGCATGAGTATTTCTCTCTGATTGGTGTCAAGGTTGCATCTGGACCATTTTTGCTGTTTTTCCAATGTGGAAAAAGGTGTTGAGCAGAAAAGATCACAAACGTATTTGTTACTATGGGTGTGAAACCATTTAATTTGTAATGGTAAGAAACTTCTTTGAAAAAAGTGTTCAGCTCAGTATTTATCTTCAATGCCCAGTGCTAGTAAAGTATAATTCACATGCTGGAATATGATTCATATCCTTACAGTTTACCTGGGCAGACTTTGGGTCCCGACAGCAGCATGTCCTATCAGCTTAGCAGATAGCCTCACTAGACAGGACACTTCATCAACCTCTCTGTCACTGTGGAATAACAAACTACATATCCAGATGATTCCTTTCTGGAGCACGAGACTTCTCCCTGTGAACACCTTTTCAGAAACACTTAATCATCTGTTTTCTTTGCTTATCTCTGTGTTAGACATAAAATGCTGACAGTTTCTTAATGTGGAAGATGCATTCAGAAAGTTAATTCTAATAAATTGTTGCATCATACTCCCAATATATTCCACTTTCATTTGTCTTATTTTTTTAAGCTTTCTTTGGTGAGGCATTCACCAAAATTCTTGTTTCTGTAACTGATCCTTACCACTTATCTGCCTCCCAAACATCTGCTTCAAAGCCATGCAGAATTCTTCAGAATTCTACAGTTTTGCTACTACATAGTTATCTCTGCTTAATCCAGAGCAGTAGTCACAAGAAGGCCAATACCTACGTGTCCTGAGAGGAGGTGATATTTCCTTGGCTCACTGCAGCTCCTACTGCTACTTTGCCCGTGTAATGGTTGAACAACACCTGAAATCGCTCCCCCATTCTTTAACCTGGAATTTGTTCCCTCCTGGAAGGTTTGTGTTGCTACAGTCTCTCTGGGTCCTACAAGGGCAGAAAGAAGCTACAGTTGACTCTATACACATCCTGTTCTGACATGTTTTCCTGGCAGTTTGGGGAGGTGCAGCCCTCTTATACAACCTGTTGTTAGCATGTGTTTCTGTTCCACAAATAAATGTGAACCATTACTTCAACCCTCCACTTATGATTGGAATATATGCCTACAAAAGGAGATAATGAACCCCATTTTCAAAGAGCAGGTGGGTTCAGAGAAGGAAAGGAAAAAATGCACCTTCATTACAAGAGTCCTTGTGAGGCAGTTCTTTATTTCAAAATTATTTATCACAGGATTGTTCCTTCTGTGTATTCATATGCACCTGTTGGCCTCACCAATTTATTAAGTATCTGTCCATGGAAAAGAGAAATGGACTCTATGAGGATGCACACCCATCATCATGGGAATGTATTTATTTTATTTAAGTTCTAGGTTGCAAATTCTGCCCTCTCTAATATCATTAAATTTATTAGTAAGGCATAAAAGACAATGAAAAATTATGGCTTTGGTTGATAGAATCCAGCTTGACTTTTGGTTTGTAGGTCATGCACATAGTGTTGGCAGCTGGCAGTAAACTTTTTAATTGTAAAAGGAAAAAAATGTTGTATGGAAATCACTGACTGATAATACCCAGAGAATTCATAAAGGAGAATTACAATAATTTTTCACCCTGGAAATCTACATTCATCCATTTCCTCCTCTCATCAGCAATTAGTTAGCCTAAAACTGAACATAAAGTTTTCTTTCTGTTGGTGTACTTCTATACATGAATGAACTGTGCATTTGATAAGGAAAGAGAAATTTGATTTTGTGTGTCAGAAGCATCATTGAATAGAAAAAAAAAACCTAACAGAAAGAATTATAACAAGAACACACATGAGATGTACAGTTGTGTTTAGATGATTATTAAAAGATGATTATTAATTATTGTAAAATGCTAGCTTTAAATTTTACCTGTATACACATTTCCAGTTATTTGCCTGAACTTACTCATGCATTGATTTTAGGGGTAATTCAGTTCTAAAGCTTACCTCTACTATAAACATAGTTTGACTACCAGAATACATCTCAAAATCAGAAGTCCAGGAACGATAAAATGGCACTACACTCGTCCTTTATTGTTGATTAATTATCACAGAACAGATTTCTGACAAACAGCAGATTTAGCAGTCAAATTCAGCACTTAGTGTATTTATGCTCACCAGTCCCTTCTCATTTGTAAAATCTGCTCACTACAGAAACAAGCCTGGACTTCTGGGGAAACCTTGCATGTCTAAAATTAGAAAGTAGCCTGAGGATGTAATTCAGCATGAATATGTAGTGAGGAGTACTCCTGTCATTATTGTTACTATCTACTAGGGAGACTGAGAGATGGAATCATTTATTTGTTGGTATTTATCTTCCCCCCATATGAAAAATAGCAGGAAGTAAGTGTATATCTTATATGACATAATTTATATTACAGAAAACCATATTCACAGGAAAACCTTATAAATAGAAATTTTGCTAATGGAACATAAGGATACATTATAATATTTTTATAGATAATGATAATGTATTTTTTCATTACCATGTTGCTTCTAGAGAGAGTATAAAAACCCTAATTTATAACCCGAATATGGTTTTGTAAGTCTCAAGAGATTTAAGAGTTTCCAAACTCACAGTTTTGGTTTTTCTGTTTGAAACATACCTACATGTACAATGGCTGTATTCGTGTTACTGGAATACATGCAGTGACCTTTTTTTTGTTCAAGATTCTTCAAACACTTTTCTGAACACTGCCAATAGAGCCTGTTGCACCCTGGTATCATTCAGCACACGGCTAAACAGAGGACAGCAAAAAACCGATAGAATAGTCAAAAAGATCTGTGCAACCAGGCTTGATACAACTCCCTGAACTCTTAGATCCTGCCTTTGTATCTCTACTGCAATGTCAGCTCTCTGGCTCCCCTTAAAAAATTTATGTTTATCCCTGATCCTGTACAATCCCATCTTTTAGAGTTTTGTATAGACTGTCTAGACCAATCTTGTTTGAGGGGCCAGAGGGTACTGCCACAAGATTTTTTATGCCTGTGCTCAGCTGTAACTCCTTCCCTGCCTTCCAGTAATAAAATTTGCAGATAAGTTGTCATTTATAGTTTTATGAAATGAATTTACATATAGGAAAATAAAGTACTGTCAAGTCTTGCTCAAAGGGACTTCATTCACAAAAGGCAGGTACCACTGAAATGAATGACAGCAGCTGCTTTCTTGGTCAAACAGAAAGCCTAGGGTTAACAGTCACGGGCTTTAAAGCAGTTAGTGAAATTCTGGTTCTACCCAAGACAATGGCACATCTCCAAATGGAGTGTGGATTTCATTCTTTAAGAGATGCACCACATAAACCACTGGAGTCAACTCGTGTACAGCCTATCAGGAGCATTAATACAGTTGGTTTCTGCAGACTAGACTGTTAAACCCTCTTTTCAGCTCGTCGTTTTCACTCGTCAAACAATAGTTTGAGTTGAAAGGGACATTTAAAAGTCATCCAGTCCAACACCCAATGTAATGTCCTACAGGCAAAAATGGACACTTTTATCTGTTTATGGCTGTAAAACCTAGCCCTGTTCCTCATATTAAAGTCTACTAAACACCCCCTCAATTGTTTTTAAAATACTCATGCCAGAAAGCATTGCAATACTGTGTTCTGGCTTAAGCTTGCAAAGTGAAAAATCACTCAGTTTTGCTTCATTTCTATTGATTGAGATTTTGTAACCTGATACATTAATTATAAATTTATCTGGAAGTTTGGGAGAGGCACAATTCCTCAGGATCCACAAAGATCAATAATAGTCAATTAAAATTAGATGTACTCTGTCAAAAATATAATTAACAGTTTTCTAAAGTGTTAAACATCCTAAAAATTGTAATTTTCCTCTATGAAAAGTCACACAAGATATTACCTAAAAACATCAGTAAATATAATGGAAGCACTGTTTCAGAAGTAATAACTGTTGCTTTGAACAGCATTTGTAGGCAAGGATCCCCAAAACGCTTAAAATGAGTAGGATTAACATTTGAAATGACATATTGCTTAGCAGTCTAAGCTGTACTAAAGGATGACTTCGACGTTTAGTAAGTAGCACACAGACTTTCAATGAGTCTTAGATTCAGTGTCTAATTTTAAAGGAGAGTTTAGAGTTTGTCTCAAGTCACTTAAACAAGTAAATTGTCTAAGTTTATTCCTACTGAAAGTTATTCCAGAAGCAGACAGTCTGAATGCTGAGCACCCAGCAGTAACACTGCATCAGCAAGAGAGCATTTTGTGAAGTTCTCCCTCAAATCAAATGGTGGTGATGCACAGTGAAGGTTTAGCCTCATTCAAACTTGCAGTAGGAAACTCAAGAGTTTGGAACACTGCCTTTATTTTTTTTTTTAAGTATTAACAGTTTAAAGATCAAGGGCCAGCCTCTGTCCCATGTGCTATGTGGAGAACTCCCACTGTTGTCAGTGGGAGTATCACAAACATATCCAGGGCAGAATGTGACCTTGCTATGTACACAGCCTTTTTGAGTAACATCAATATTTCAAAACTGACCATCACTTAGATTTACATCAAGGGTAGTTTTGATAAAATAGCTAATAAAGAACAGAACATTGGGCTGAGCTTCAGGGTGAACTCTATCTTTCGTTAGCAAATTGTTCAATGAATTGAAATTGTGAATCCCAACAGGCACGTACTTATTTTGTCACATAAACTGCTAGTACTCTACTGTACTATGTAAAATCCATATGTTGATTCTATGAAGATGAAATAAAGATATGGAAAAGGAAATTTGTGTAGATTTAAAAAAAAAAATCAAAAACATTATAACAGTTCACCTGATGAAGACTGTAAAGATATAGTTCTGGCTGCATTGAAAAGGTAAAAAAAGAAGGGAAAAAACCACATTCCTTCAATCTTTTTAAACAAAACTCACAATCAACAAATAAATCCAATTCTAAGTAACAACATGAAGTTGGAATCCAAATTACATGCACACTGTGAATTGCACTCCTACACCATCTTTATCCTCAGCAAACAGACTGTATCCTATTAATATCTACAAGCTTTCATCCATGTGGTATTACCATTTCAGCAAATGATTGTGTAAAGAAAATATCATTCAGAAAGGGGGCAGATTATGTTTCTTCTAAGGAAAACTTAAAATATTATCAAAATACACCTATTTTTAAAGATTAAAAGGCCAAACATTAATAAAAGTACAGTTAAAGTCCCTATGATAAATAGAAATGTTATAGTTACTATTTTCCTTGATAGACTTTTTTTTGTACAGTAATTGTGCAGCACAAACAGTCATCATTAGCAGCAGAGCACATTATAAAAGTCCTAAGATAGGCAGTGACTTACACATACTGCTCTTGGAATTTATACATACTGTGTCCTCTCTTGTGATAGCTTAAATTACATGACTGAGAAGATCAAAGCAGAAAGGATACACAATGTGATAGCCTTATCGAAGTAAAGAACACACGTTGCTCCAGGTGGTGCGAGGAGGAAGGGAAGGGAGTAGGGCTCGTTCTCTTGTTATCTCAACCAGCCTTTAATTGCAGGACCATGACCTCACAGTTGGAAGGAGCAAGAGAGCCTGAAGTGTGGAAACTATGCAGTGCCATAAGAGCCACTGGTGAGAGGAGCATGGGCAGGGAGGTGCCTGCAGACCCTCCATTGGGAAGCACTGGAGTGTTTCATACCCCTTGGTCTCCTGATTTAGTTACCGAACAGCAAACAAACAAATGCCTGTTGCTTTGAGCAGGCTCCATGGCTGTATTGTTGACTTTGAAATAATCTCTCAGAAGAGGTAATTCTCTTCACTAAAGTAAATGCTTTTCATCTGCTGGCTAACAGCATACTGAAAATCCACAGTCGTATTATAACTCCTGTCTGAGCCAGAATCTGCACATAGAGTAACAGTTGGGAATGTCACTTAATGAAGGCAAAAGGATGGTCCTGGAGTGGCTATTTTATGAAAATAAATACTAAATCAATCCCAGATTAGGCTCTGTGAACACATTGCAGGAATCTCCAGCTTTCCACGCACTCAGATAATATGATCTATTTTCAACTAACTGCACAGCTTTAGGCATTCAGAATGCATTAAGGGTAAAAGTGTACAGAGTATGATATTTCAGGTCAATGGTATAACTGCAATATACTCTTACTTGATCTGTGAAATTCACTTCTTGCCAATACTCACTGTCAATCCTCTGTTTCTCAGCTATATGGTCATGGTGTCTGCAATAGCTGAGAAATGGCTCAAGGACACCAGAGAGCCTACACAGTGCTATATGCTTAAAACAGCAAGAATTACATTTAAGATGTCAGACTTCACATGCATTCCCCAGGAATGCTCATATTTAGAGAAGAAAAAAGCTTCTGTGAAAGAATTCCACTGGTCACAGTATAAGCTAAGTACTACCTGACTGAAGTTTAAGAGATATATTCTCAATTTCCAGGCAATATTTTACTGTCCATTATACTATTCTCACTTTCTTTGGAAGTACATAGCACAGTCAGATCAAGAAGAAAATTATGAAGTAGATGTTAAAACAGCAAGCCACATCAAATTGCACAGCTCATCTTTTCAGCCTAACTTTATGCTCATATTTATTTAAATTAAAATTAAAATAAACATGGAATTTGTTGAACTAGCACAAATTTTACTGCATCAATCACAATATAAACTAGAAAGAGAGGATTTATTCAGGAGACAATCTACAAATTTGTCTTCGTCACAAAAGGTTAAATGAATAAATCAGTCAATATTTTTGGCACAGATTTTTCCTCTGAAAAAGAAAAGGTAAAAATCTTATGCAGGGCTTTTCCATTAGAACAGCCCAAACGGACTGTCAGCATAATGCAGAGCATCATTTTACTTAATGTAAGAACCAGCATCAAGGAGAAAGGAGAGCTTTTAAAAAAGCCCTTCCACAGACACATGACAGAGCTAGGAACATGAGAAAGGAGGAATCCAAGTTACAAATTATATTTCACCAAACTTTAGTTTTTCCAGGCAACTTCTTGTGAAATTCTGCCTCACCTTTGTGTGTGCTTACCCCTTCCCTTATGGCTGACTATACCTTCAGCCAGACTTGGGCACCTCCACTAATAGTCTGAACGGCCACAGCACAGGTTAGCCCCCACTCACAAACCACAGGTAGGACAGGTGTAGCACCTGCCTCCAGAACGATGTGCTACCTCTTGGTGAGATCCACGTACCCAGGTACAGCATTTCAACAATGTAGCCGCATAGCTTTTAGACCAGAGCTGCCTTCTGGGGCAGAAAGAAATAGAATTTGTCAGTGCCAGTCTGCCAATGCTGTAAGATTCAGCTCAGGGTATAGGGAAACTGCTATTAGTGGACATACCCTATGGCAAGTGACAAAGCACAGACAAGGCTAATGCTGCTACCCAATTTGACAACTACAGCCCAAGGTCCTCAGCAGCCCTTAGCAGTACCAAGTGATGTCCTACCTCCAGAGACATCTTCACAAACAGCATATGGAAAGGTGTTCACGATAAGATATAATAGTGGCAAATATTCTTGGAGGATACCGAAAGATAAAATCCAAGAGATGCATGGAAAGAATACATAAATCTTTCCCAAGATCTCATCTAAGATCATGGCCTCCCTGGGTCATGGGCTTCTACATTCCTAGGATGCCTAGGCATGAGAAGGCCACAACTGCGACAGCTATGTAACCACCACATATCCTTACTCTCCAAGAATACTTTGGAGTTCTGACTGGATCAGCCTAGACTTATCAAATAAGGGATTTGCACTGAGATACTGCAAGTCCCATCTGTGGAGGATAAAATTAACATACTATTATCAAATCACATAAATGACAGAGACGACTAACCATTCCCATCTACCTTCCAAAGACAAAGTAATTTATAGAAATAATCCCATGCATTCAGGATGTCAAAGGAGAGGAGAAAAATGCTTGAAATACATATCTCAAATCAGAAAACTAATACATGATCAGATATCTTTGCTTTTTCAAGTGGCTCTAGATTTATTGAAGCAGATTCTCATCTGAAGTAAATCAACATCCTTCATTGAATCAATTAGCAGTGTTTTCCTGATTCTCATTAGATGGTGATTGGGCTGCTGGAATGACTGAGGTCAGGAAGCACTGAGGAAGTCTCAGGAGGACACACATGGTTGTTAGGCAACTTCCTGCTTCCAGAGCAGGCAAAATCCACTGCTTCAAAAAAAGCAGGTATCTTTAAGAAAGGTGCTTGTATTTAATGCTTATGGGAGAAAGATGGATTCTGAGAGTTAATGTGTAGTTCTTCCTTTGGGTGGGAGGCAGTGAAATTAAGTATTAATCAGATAAATTAATTTTTGATTTTTGGGGGCTTTGCACTGGCTGACAAAACAAGCCATCTAATTAGCAAAGATTAAATAAAGACTTTTAAATTTGGCTTATCATTATGACTATTGACAGTAGTACTACTTTGATCCATAAAAGGAGAATAAAACTTGGGAGCTTTACATAACACTGAAATTACCTCTGTGAATAGCTTCTCTGGATAATAAAAAATAGTGCTTGCTTCATAGTGCTCTGGAACACTTCAGAGCAAGGACTTTGACAAATCAATGCTTCTGGTATGTGGTTCAGTTTCACCTGATTTTTTTTGCTATTAAAGAAAAAAAAGAGAAAATACTTCTGTGCACCCTCTCCTTCATGAACGAATGAAGGATAATGTAGCAAGACAATGACAGTGGCTGATTTGTTTGCTGTGGACTTGCTTGTTTCTGCAGACTAACTTGCTTCATGGTTTTTAAACAAATTGATTTCAGCTCTGCAATTCAGTGGAGAATTGTCATCTACTTTTCTGCTAGCTATCACACACAACTGATACTGTATTTCCTCATCTTATCAGACCAGCTTTCCTGATATTGATTCATAAAATAGAAAATTTAGTTTTAAAAAGTTCTTTTTTTTTTTTTTCCCTGAATGAACAGCCTGGGGTCTGATGCAGCTCTTGGCATCACCTTTAGGATCTACCTTTTCTTGCATGGAAGTTTCTCTGCTCAAAGGTCTGAACAAGAAAAGTCATATCCTCCTTATTCATGTGAAAACTGGAAAGAGATGTTTTCAATGGGCTTCCAGATACAATCTTTATGTTTACAAATAGACATGTAGATACCCACATTAAAAAAAAGCCAAAAACAACAAACAAAAAACAAAAAAAACCCCACCCAAACAACAACAACAAAAAAAATCCAACCCCCCCTCCCCCATATATTTAATTTTCTGATGGTATTTTTTTAATAGAACATCTCTGACTTTTAGGTTAGAAAAAAATTACTGCTTATTTTACAAACTTGATTTCAACTGTTTTAATAAAAAAAGTAATGAAGGAAGAATAGACTGTTCTCCAAATGTCTTTCAAAAGAAAAGTGCTCCACTTAAAATGTAGCCAAGTATTTCACATTATTGCTTACACTGATGAGTGCTTTGAAATTTTCTACTAATAGTGTACTGCTTATCTCCTGTTGCTAAATCCCCCATTGGATACAGTTTTCATGCAAAACAGAACAGAAGCCAACCTGAGGAGTTCTGTTCAAGACACAGCAGCATTTTACAGGCCAGGCAGACTCCTCAGCCAGTGTGACTTCTATTCTCACTTCTTTATAGTCCCTAAATGTATTTACTTATTTATATGAAGTTCAAAGCTATACTCTGAATTTCTCATGCACTTCACAGCACTACAATTTCAAAGCTGTGAAAACCAACGCATGACAATGGGGGGAAAAAAGTGTTTCTACAAATTGTAGTATGGAGAAAACAGCAACAGCTGCAACACAAACTGCCTTGCCAAATGGTACATGCCAGGGTTTGAATAAATTACACTATAATTGGGCAAAGAGTCTCGATATTAACAGGGAACATTACATAATGCTGCTAACTGGTAATATATATATAAAAGAGATAGAATATGGCATTACACAAAACAGTTTAAAAATAAATTGTCAAATAATATGCTTTCATTGAGAATTATCAGAAATCAATGCTATTTCCAGGATTTCAAGTATTTTCTCTTTGAGACAACTTTTTGGCTTTGTTCTAAAGGTAAAACTTTGTTTTAGTGGACATTAGGAACACACACACAGTGTCAGTTGTTAAATAATTATTTTGTCTTATAGATCAGAGCCATAAAGAGCATACAATCAGCAACAGCTGATGTACTATTTTGATCAATTCTGTCTTATTAAAGCCTTGCCTTACCTTAAAGTAAAACAAAACAACAAGAATAAGAAATCAAGTTAAGTAAAATTAAAAAAAACTTTCTCATTATAGAAGATTTCCCTCTCATTGGAAGACCATGTTCACAGCTTGCAGCTGAAGGAAAAATTTGTAACTGCACCTAGTCAATACAGCCATAAAAACATATCTGCTCACCAAGGAAATCTACTGTACAAGACAACTAAAGAAAGCAAGGCCAACACTCTTGAAATAAGGCATGATTTCAGGTTGCGACTGTGGCTGCTAAGAGACAGACACTATCAAAATAAATACAAGAAGAAAAAAACAAGCAGAAGTGGATATAAGATTTATTCTCAGGTACCAATTTCTGTCTGGTGAGAAAATCCAGACTACTTTGCCGATTACAGTAGTTGTCATAGGATCTTTAAGAGTTCCAGGAAGACTGGTGCCAGTATGGACATCGGAAAAAAATACACTCCAAATTAATCCATTATCTGACTAGAGGTAAATTACCTGTTTCAAATGAAATGTAGATTCCCTGTTCCCAATTGCTTGACCTCTGCACTCCATGGGTAAGTCATTGGATTGCCATGGGTCAGGGATTGCAGTCTACCGGTTTTGGGACAACATCTGGGAAGGGATATTCTAAAATAGAGCTCCCAGCAAATTAAGCAATGGGCACATCTGAAGGAAGTAAAACAGTAGGAAACCATTTAAAGGCTTTTTCTTCCCTCCCAGAGAAGTTGGTTAATATTAGTTAACTGCTAATGAAGCAATCCTATGGTCCTTACAGAGAAAATTCACTCCATATTTGTTCAAAATGCATATAGAATTGTGAAATAATGAATATTAGGAGTTGTGGTAACAAGAGTTCTTGCTAATTAAATTAGCAAAAATAGCCTTAAGCGAATTTTTCCCACTGTAGATCCTATCTAGTGTGCAAAGTCTATCACTCACATGCTTAGCCTTTCACTGTGTAGGACCATTTGCTTCTTGAGAACAAATGCCAGTTTTCTGATTCTCGCTCTGTCTGAAAAAACCCTTTCAGATATGTTCTATTTCAAACTCTTGATGGCTAACCAGTAACACCAAGGTTAAATTCATAACAATCTTGATACTGAAATGTGGTTTATTTAAAATGTAAACACATAAAGATCCATTATCTTAAGATATATGGCTAATTTGTGTATTACATTCCCTGGTTTAAAAGACGCATTTTAGCAGATAATCTACAGCATATTTTATTCTCCATAATGACACTCATGGGAATTTTACATTCCATTCAGTTTTCTATTTTATGCTCATGATTTAAGTACTCATACTAATAATACTAATAGTTCAGTGCTCTGCAGTAATATGTGCTTGAAAAGCAAAAAGAAAAAAAAAAGAAAAAAGGCATAAAGCAAAAAAGAACTATCTGCTTTCAGTGTTTCAAATTCAGCTAAGTATTAACATTTCTATGTTACCTCATTATTAAGAACTTCAGGCAGTTTCACTGTAAAATTTAGGCACTTGAGTGGAATAGAATCACAGAATCATTTATGTTGAAAAAGACCTGAGATCATTGAGTCCAGCCTTAGACTGATTACCAACTTGTTAACCAGACCATGGCACTAAGTGCCACTTCCAGTTGTTTTTAGGACACCTTCAGGACCTTCACACTTCACCACTTGGTCAGTCCACTCCAATGTTTTAACAACCCTTTCCATGGAGAAACCCCTTCTGATGCCTAGACTGAACCTCCCCTGGCACAACTTGAGACTATATCCTCTTGTCCTGTTGCTAGTTACCTGTGAGAAGAGACCAACCCCCACCTCACTACAACCTCCTTTCAGGGAGTTGTACAGAGCAAGAAGGTCTCCCCTGAGCCTCCTTTTCTTCAAGCTAAACAACCCCAGCTCTCTCAGCAGCTCCTCAAAGGACTTGTGCTCCACACTGTTCACAAGCTTTGTTGCTCTTCTCTGGACCCTCTCCAGCACCTCGATGTCCTTCCTGAACTAAGGGGCCCAGAACTGGACACAGCACTTGAGGTGCTGCCTCACCAGTGCTGAGTACAGAGGGACAATCCCTTTCCTAGTCCTGCTGGCCACACTATTTCTGATACAGACCAGGACGTCATAGGTCTTCTTGGCCACTTGGGTACACTGCTGAGTCACGTTCAGCTGTTGTCTACCAGCACCCCCGGGACCTTTTCTGTGGGGCCGCTTTCCAGGCCGTCTTTCCCCAGCCTGTAGCATTGCATGGGTTGTTGTGGCCAAAGTGTAGAACCCGGCACTCAACCTTATTGAACCTCATACCTTTCATCTTGTGCCACTGATCCAGTCTGTCCAGATCCCTCTGCAGCGTCTTCCTACCCTCCAGCAGATCAACACGCTCACCCAACTTGGTGTCATCAATAAATTTACTAAGAGTACCACGCAATCCCTTCATCCAGATCATCAGTAAAGACATTAGATAGGATTGATTCCAATGCTGAGCCTTGGGGAACTACACTAGTGACCGACCACCCACTGAATTTAACACCATGCCCCACCACTTTCTGGGACTGGCCATCTAGCCAGATTTTAACCCAGCGGAGTGCACCTGTCCAAGGTGTGGGCTGTCAGCTTCTCCAGGACAATGTGGGAGACAGTATCAAAGACTGGATAAAAAAATACAGTAGGAATATAGACTTTCAGATGCAAAGGAAAACCCTCAAGACTTCATCTAATCAATTTGTTTGTAATCTATACAGTTTTCTACTTTAAATGTTTCCTTTTGACAAGTAGTGTTGCCTTGTTTGAATGACTTGCTGTTGGTCTCCTTCCTTAACCTGATGGAGACCCTCAAGTCATCTGTTCCTTTGCTTAAGCCACTCAGTAAGGTACAATTCACTAGTGCAACATGGGCATAGGAAAGAAAACTTCAACTGAGCACCCAGAGATATCACAGGAGCAGAGCTCCCTACCCTACTGCTGTGAACAGCACAGCAAGGAATTTGCACATCTCCAAATTGCTCTTCCATTCTGGGAATGCTCAGTCACCCACCTTCCTGCCCTTTTGAGAAATGAGACCTTTGCAACTTGATACCTCACTGAGCAACCTGATCTAGGAGGTGGCATCCCGGTCCATGGCAGCAGGGTTAGAACTAGATGATTTTAAGGTCTTTTTCAAGCCAAAACTTTCTATTATTCTATGATTTTCTATTTTTCCATGGTGCTACAGCAAAGTATGCTAAACTTCAATGGCTAAATGTCATGCTCACATTTGTTTGAAAACTTTGTAAGCTTTGGAACACGCTGAGGAACTTAATTGCAAATATTACTTTACTCAAACTGAGACTTCTGATTTGGCATGGAAGTGACAGTGTACAGATCCTGATTTCCTAGACTGCAGACTTAATGTCTTGAAACTTTTTCAGACATGCTTTTGAATTATTTGGATTGATAATGAGCAAGTTGGTATGAATACTAAATATACATAAAATATGTGAAACACTGTAGCACTCTCACACAGTGGTTTTGGCCACAAAGCTAGCTTGATTAGTTTCTTCTTGCTCTTTTCATCCCTTTGTCCCAAACATGGAGGTGGAATGAAAGATGTGGCATGCTATGGTTTGCATATGGGAAATGGAAGGATTGGGAGCATAGAGATGATAGCAGGATTGTCTTAGAATGGCTTTTTTTTTTTTTTTTGCAGAAGCATGTGTTCTCAGCTTCATCTGCTTTGAAAACCCCATGACACTACAGATGTACCTTAAGTAATGCACAGGTTTAAGCAGATCACCAAACAATGGTGGTAGGAACTTAGTTTCAGGAAGCCACTGGGAGTGAAAGGACACGAAAAGAGAGGTGTTTTTTTTTTTTAACGTTTGCCCATTTTCCTTTAGTGACACCTAGTGCTTCCAGGAAATACTTTAAAAGCAATACTGCTCTCAAGCTTAGAGATTACTTTTTCCTCTTACCTCAGTAACAAGGCATTGAATTGTATATGCACGGAGATCTAACTGTGAAAGTTAAAAATCAGTTGCTTTTCTGGTTCACTTCACGAAGTGCATTAATACCTCAATGAAACCAGAGAAATACCTGTTAAGTTTGGGCACAAGCACATTTGCCTCACAAAGACCACATTGAAAAAAGCACCTGATTACAAAATAAAGAGGTTAATCACTCTTGTAACAATACACAGAATAAGCAGCAACTACACTTAGGTAACTATACTTAGTGTTGGGCCTATCTTTAATTGTGTGATCAATTTTTAGTTATTCAGTTCTTGACCAATTCTAAACAGAACTGCTACCTCCTATGAGACCATTCAAAATGTAATGGGCACTTATTTATTTTTGCGGACAAAAATAGAGTTCAAATTACTGGCTCTGCAACATTTTTATTATTATTATTTTTAGTTTCACATTTTTAGTGCCAATTCACATGCCTAAAATCTCAAAACAGTCCTGAAAGCACTCACTTCCTCTGCGGTGCAGTATGGTGGGACACACATTTCTTCAGAAACAATATATTCAATCTTGTTTCTTTTCTGAGCTGCCCAAAGTATAATTTCTGCTAAAATTAATATATACCTGTGTGCTGCCTGATGTGACTGATTTCTAGTTGTTTTGATAGCTGAAGTTGTAGTTTCGACTGCCGCCAAAGTCAGTAGAAAAATTTGCCACTAACTTCAGCAGGAGTTGGAGCAGGAGCTTTGCAAGCTGTGTTTAAGAGTTTAACAAGTCCTTATAGGCTTCAAGGGGCTAAAACGTTTCTAAGAATGTCTTTTCCTCTTATTCTAAACAGATTGTAATGTTGCAATGGATAGGCTTCTTCAACCAATGTGTCAAAAAAAAAATAAAAATCAGCAGACCCTCACCCCAGCCTTTGAGTTATCTTTACATGTGAAAATTTGCCCCAACAGAGATTTTATCACTCAATGATATTTTTAAGATATTTGAACACAAGAACAAATGCAGACCTAAATGCATTTTTAGGGCATCATTAAGCATAATTTTGTACCTTTTTAGTATTGTTTTATTAATGATATCCTTATTAGGAATAATTGTCAATATTTATTAAATTTTGTGCTTACATGAATAGGTAATATCAAAACTACAGAAAGTTTAAGCCGCTCGTCCTTTTGCTGTATCTTTGTTTTTGCTTCTATTGCTCCCTAGGGATGAGGGAAAGCATATAATCATGCAAGTCTGGCACTTCCTCCATGTTAGCCTAGGATATCTTCAGTTATTTCAACTCCTGATAGCATGCCCTGCCTAGCTTGTGCTTCTAGTCACTCCCATTACACTAAAAAGTGTTTCTGTGCTTGAACTACTCAGCTTTCAAATTGAACTCTTGCATTGATAAGCTCAACTTTCTATGCCAACAACTTTCAAAGCATGGTGGAACAGTATTACAAGCCATTTTCTCCTCTGGCACTGGCAAATACAGTGAAATCATTACATGATAATTTTTTTTTCTTCAGTACGAATATGATGATATCGTGCTATATGAGAAAGTAAAAAATTATTGTTTTCCGATCTGATTAAAAGAAACTGAATTTAGTTCTCATGTTATCATATGGTGCGAAAAGGAAAGGTTAAAGACTTCTCCACTAAAAACTGATAAAGGATAGAATAGTATGTTTCACTACCCTCACTTCAGTTTACAGTGACAATTTTGCTATTTGTCTAGACTAAATTTGCTACCGTTGTGTTATGAGGAAAGTAGATCCACAGTTAGAGCAATTTAATTTACACGTTCCTCAACATCCCTGGGGTGAAAACAGTCATCAGCCATGTTTCAAACAAGAAATACGAGTTGAAGTTGATGTACTTATCTCGGAGTGACTGTATTTGTACCTCCCTGGCACCCCCTGACACCTTAGTGGTGTTTTGAGAAAGCACCACCATATTGCCACCAAACTTCAGAAAATAAGGCACTAGCAAAACAGTCAATTTTAATATTATTTTAATTAGTACATAGCTAAATGCAGCTGAAATACTGAGTAAACTATAGTGGGAAAAAGGCTATCTGTGACATAAGTGACTTCAGCCATATGTGATGACAACAGAGGGCTTATCCCAACTGGGTACATGCTTACTGTTATAACAGTTGAAGATACATTGGGTATTATTACATCAGTCACAGAGACAATCTACTATGTAAATCTTATGTCTTCATCAAATAAAAATGAGATTTCTTTTCCCCAGTTCAGTTTTTTTGTACTGTTACTGCTAAAAGTATGGTGGAAAGCACCAGCCACAGGTAGATCAATAAAATTAAATTTAGATGACTCCCCCACTTAATATTTACTTAATATAGTAAACATTACTGCTGTGGCAACTGTGCTTCTAGACTAAGTATTTACTTAATATCTACTTGCTATAGTAAACATTAAGTTCACTTGGACCTACATTAAATGGCAAGGTTATCTTGTTAATATTTTTGCAAGTGCATTGTTTGTACTTTCAAGCATCAAAATGAAATTTATGCAAGAGGAATTACGCTATGGGTATTTCTGTCTGTTTCCAAGAAATTAATGACAAGCTGATAAATTTGAATTTTTGAAGAAAAATATCATTAGTTTTGCGAAACCTACAACTGGAAAGCATTTGTTTACAATCAAGTGGATTTTTCTGGTGTAAAACGTGACTCCAGAATAAAAATGGGAGAGACTCAAATTGGAAGAGAGGTCAGCTAAACACTCTCACTGGAATTTAAACACACGAGTAATGTTTGTTTGCATAATTTTTCAGTGACTGCATATTCCCTTGCAGCCAAAGCACAGATGTGACCGTTTAATGAAAATAAAATCCTGCTCTAAATCAATGTCTAAGCTGTTCTCTCATAAGAAATATGTGTAAGTGTTAAAGAGATAACAAATATCTATGATGGGATGCCCAGAATTAAAGTCAATATTCCAATTATTCTCAAGTGTCTGGACCTTCTTGATTTTTTTTTCCATCTCATATTAGGAAATAAATGGGCTAAAATATTTTCATCTATTCTGTTTTTATCATAAAAGCTCTATGTGCTATAAAGTATTTGTATATATGAACTGCAAAGCTGTTTTTACTGCAGTCATAATCAGCTTTAACCTTGTTTACTACCATAATGAACATTCTAACAAAAATCGTACTAAATAAAAATTCTGACAATCTTCTTGGCAGAGTATCATCAGAGTATTCTGATAATATTAAATCACATACTCTATAAAAATTCACCTTCACCAATTAATGACACATTAAAAGTTAGTTAATGAACCACTGCTAAAAGTACATGCCTTTTGTTCTAGTCTAAGAGTCAACAGACAAAAGAAAATTCATTTCCATGACATTAGCTTATACATGAGAATGTACTAAAGGACAATTTGTCAAAGGCTGTCCATTTAGATTTTGAAGAATAGAAATTAAGATTCATCACAAAAAAAAAAAAAAAAGGGAAGGTGTTATCAATGGGTAAAATAAGTTATCTTATTTGCTCAGAATTTAAAATCTGTTCTTTATCTCACAGGCAGGTGGAATTAAACCAAGGTAAAATCAAAACACTGTATTTTCTTTTGGAGTTTTCAATGGGTGATCTAGTCTATTTTACTCTCTGAACCTTACTAGAAAACTTATTATGTAACATTAAACATTATGGCTGAGAAAGTGTAAAAGAGTAAACAATTTTCTAAATGCATAAGCATTCCTCTTTGAGCAGTACTTCTTAGGGTTGAATTTGATGGGGTTACTGCAGATGGAAAATTATACAAAGTGAGGTTGAAAACCAGTGAAAATACCACATTCCTGGCTGCAATTCCCCATCCCCCCAGCAGCTATCAAGCTGGAATAACAGAGCTAGAGCAGGCTCTGACTGAGATGATACTGAAACGTATACTTGCAAAACAGAAAAGAGAAATTTGATTTTGAGACAAAATGCTTCTATGAGTTAGGATGGGCAATCCATGAAAGAGATGAGTACTGAGACTTCTGCCTTCTCATTCATTCCCTAGGCACTGCCTTTGTGCTTCCTGGAGCAGTACAATGCCAAAAGCATAGTTACGACAAAACTGATTTCACACTTTTCACCTAGCCTTGAATTTTAAAGCTGGCATTCCTGCTGAAATTGTGTTGTAAAGATACTAAAAGTTTAGGTTGCACTGCAATAATTTAATATTTGCTTAAAGATGGTGAGGGACAGACAGCCTGACTGCACTGAGAACTGTTATGAGACCAGTTGCGTCTTACAGGCCTACTACAGTCACCATTTCTGTCAACCCAGCTAGCAAAAGGGACAAGCCAGAGTGAGTAAGATGGTTCCTAGGAACATCTCAGCATCGTTGTCTAGAGACTAATGTCTTTCATCATTTATGCTTGATATTAGGGGATTGATGAGCTTATGTTTTTTCTATTGCTTTCAATGTTTTTCAGCTCAGTCTTCAATAACAAGAGTATATGCCCCTGAAGACAGCCTGCTCCAATGATATTATTCCATCCTGTGTCATTTGATCCTAGCACTGCACCCAGCCTTGACTTCTCAAATCATAGGCCTCCTACTGCTAACAGCCAGAGTATCTGAGCATGGCAGAATATTTACAGCCTACAGTAAGCACTCCTGTTGCTTACTTGCTGGTAAGTTCTGAGCCAGCACCCAGGAAATTATTATAGACTCATAGTATCATTTAGGATGGAAAAGAACCTTCATAGAATTGAGTTCAATAGTTAAGCCAGCACCACCTGGCCCCACCACTAATCCATGTCCCCAAGCACCACATCTACCTGTCTTTTAAGTACTTTCAGGGATGGTGATTCTATCACTTCCCTGAGCAGCCTATTCTAATGCTTGACAACCTTTTAGGGCAATAGATTTTTCCTAATAGTTAATATAAACCTTCTCTGGCACAACTTGAGACCATTTTATCTTCTCATGTCACTTGACACACAGGAGAACAGATCGCCCCCCACCTGCCTACAACCTCCTTTCCAGTAGTTGTAGAGGGAGATCTCCCCTGAGCCCTCTTTTTTTCTACGCTAAACAAACCCAGCTCCCTCAGCTGCTCCTCACAGGACTTTTGTTCCATACCTTTCACCAGCTTTGCTATCCTTCTCTGGACATGCTTCCAAACCTCAAGGTCCGTCTTATAGTGATGGGCCCAAAATTGAAGACAGGATTCGAGGTGCAGCCTCACCAGTCTATTGACACATACAGACAGCCCTCTATGACACCTTTTCCCTAGGGTCTGTAGTATTTGAGGTGCAAAGGAAATAATGATCATTGTATATATGCAACTGCAAAACATCATGCATTGGATAATTTTTTTTCCAAGTGGTAGAGAGGCAAAGTCACCTTATTATGTTGCTACTTCACAAAGGAAATACCCTTTTCTTATGGGAACTGAAAGTTAATATTCTTAGAAATTATTTTTATATTACCTAGATTTCTTCTTTTCTTATTTTGTGAGGTGTGAAGAAAGGTAAAAGGATGAAAGTATGAATCATGACTCCAAACATCTACATTCTGATAAAAGGTATATATGTTTGTAGCATTTCCTGAATTATACATTAAAGAAGATACTGATATCTCTAGTTTAATGATCTAGCCATGCAGGATTCAGCAGAACCAAATCAGTATCAGAGAAATGGTGAAGTTTCCCACCCAATGAATCCTCCTTGTCATGACAGAAAAATATTTGCAACAATAACACTGACACACAAAAAGATACATTTATGTCACTGTGACATTATCTCAGTCAAAGCTCAGGTTTTATTCTGATAGCTATATTAGTGAAGCTATATTTAGTACTCCTGGAACAATAGTTCCAACTAATTATCTCATTACTGGATGGTAGTAGTTACATTTTATCTGCTTTCTTTGTCCACTGATATAACTGTGTAATATCCACTACGTTGCAAATGCTTTTCTTTCATAAATATTTCACCTCATGATTTTTCCTTACACCTGAGAACATTCTCAAAATCTTCCTGGATACAAAGGGAATGTATTTGCATCTGTCATGGAAACAGCATCTTTGTCAAACCTGCTTGGGGACAAGGCTGCTTATTCCCTTTGGATCTCTTCACAAGAACAGAACACATGTCGCGCTGTGACAAAGTGCTTAACCTGCTGAAAGACACTCATGCCATTTGCTAACAATAAATGAACAAGGAACATATTTGCACAGCTTATTAAGACCAGTACTCACAGAGCTGTGAGCCTACAGAGAGCCTGGTACTCCCACTCACTGTGCAGTTCTAATGAAGGCACTAGACAAGTAACAAGCTTTGCCACAGCACTGACTTTTCTTAATTACCATCGACTGGAATGTGATTATTACAGAAACTCTCATCTTCTGTGGAAAGAACTGTGTTTGTTAAAATTGTAAACCTCCTTTCATGTGTGCATGCAAGCACACATGCACATGCACACGCACACATCAAATTCAGGTTTCAAAGTCAAATGTTCCCTCTTTGGACAGATTGGCAGCAAGATTCCCTGGCCAACCTTCATTTAGACCCCTTGTATTTATGCATCAGGTTACTTGCATTAATTACATAGTTGTGTAATCACATACTCTGATTTCTGATGAGATCTACAGTTTTTCAGCCCACAGTAGAAACAATGGTCATACAACAAACATGTATTCAGTATCTTGTGTTGTTCTCACAATGTGGCTCATGTACAAGAATAAAGAGCTCTCATTATAGTTTAGTGTTATTATCAACGATCTCTTTCCTCATCTGTGTATCGTGGTGATGCCAAAAATAATAATAAAACTATTTTATAGCATGATGATATGGTTCATTAATTTCCATTTTATGGATATAACTGAATCACAGGGAGCAAAGCAGGAAATCTGTATTAACTGAGCCTTCTTACACTGGCCTGCCAATTATTGTTCCTGAACAATGGGCATAAACTGAGTTCACAATTTCATTAAAGCTCTTTGGTGCTACCACAGTAAGAGAGCCATATCTGGCTCTTATATCTATGCTATTCAATTAAGCAAGTCCTGGAAACTTTCTGGCACTATGGGCAGCAGGCACAGAAAGTTTGCAACCCCATCAGCAAATCCCATTCATCTCCAGCACAGCCCTGGCTGCATGAAATCTGCCTCCTGGGAATGATCTCTGGACCATTTAATGGCAAACCACACGGGCACGCTGTTGGGAACCTGCTGGTTGGGCCACACCAGCTCAGGCCAGGGAAAGTTGTAAGTGTGCCAGCACAGGTGCTTTTGCCCACTCCTCAGGAATGCTCCCAATCACAGTTAGTAAAGGCTGCATTGCCAAATCACCTTCTGTCATTTTATTTCCTCTTCTTAAAAGCACTGCAGAAGTTAACTTGCTACATAGAAATCAGATGATTTTGTTTATCCTTTTTATTGGTGTTTTCCTTCCCCAGATCTATTATAATGAAACACTATGGAGCTGAAATATCCATCGTACAGCACTTCAAGGCAATAATAGTAGGTATCATCTGTATGTGTACAGCTTGTCAGTCTAACACCTTTTATGTTCTGGTTAAGAACAATTACTAATGTAAAAATACAGATTGGATCACTACACTGAGCAGAAGATAAACCTGAGGCACAAAATACAGATTTATTCATTTCTATCTTCCTTTAAAAAAAAAAAAAGAGTCACATACAATGTTTGCCATTTGTTTAACAGCTGAATTTATTACAGCGTCAAACTGATGGGCCAAAGGGAAAGAATCTTAATGCAACATATAACAGAGTTTAGTCTTCTGGAAAATAACATTTTTTTATATACAAGCAAATTTGTGGCCAAAGGGTATGAAAACTGTGCAAATAACTTCCAAGCAACGATGAATTTAAAAATACAGTGACCCTTTTCTATCCCAGTTCTTAGGTTCTTGTATTCTTGTGAGAAAAGAAATATATACATTCCGTTAATCAAAGTATTAAACATACTGTTTAATATTTCTGTTTGATTTTAGTAGCTGTATTTAGCTACTGAAATTATACTAACGAATAATTTCATTATTTCCCTGCTTACCTCTAACAGTTGTATCCCTTTTCTGGTACTCTCTTCTACCTGAATCATCAAATTACTAAGTTTGCAGAATCTATGTTATCTCATTTGTAGTGCCAAGTGACTCATTAATCTAATTTTTTTTTATATTACTCTACTGAAGCTAGCATTTTTATAACATGATGATTTCCTTTTGCTATGAAAAATAAAAAAAGGCTTCTATTATATATCTCATTTTAGGAACAGAGATTTGTGCCTAGATACTATGTGTGTCATATTGCTTTACTCCTCAGAATAAGGAAGTACCCGAAAAAAAAATCTTAAAAATGAAAATATTAAAATATGCAGAGTAAAAAACCCCATAAATGTAAAATTTAGAATGTCCAAAATTCAGAATATTAATACTTATTTAACAGAAGTTAATTTTACATTGTTTTCAAGGTACTTATTAAAATTCTACATATGTACAGAAAAAGAATAATGTTGGGTAGAGTTTTTTCAGTATTTTAAAACCCTCAGAGCTAAAAGTACTCTGCTCTGGAAAAGCATATTTATTTTATTTTAATATCAACATCCAAATATTCAGGAATTCAAATATCACACAAAATTTTTATTACTGCAATAAGGAATTTACTGCATTACAAACTAAGTGCACATTTATTCTGAATAAAAAACCAAAAGATTTCCCTGTTGACTTAGTATTACTTACAGAAGTTGTAATATGACAATCTTATATTGAAATGACATTAATTATTTCACAAATAAGCTGCATGCTGATGATGTATAATGCATAAATGCTTATATAGAGTTGATAGAAGTTACAAGTATCTTGGAGACAGCAGGAGTTACTGTTATCTTGAACGGTTCTAACTACCTATCAATCAAAGGCACTATGGGGAGTTACAAATGATTCTCATCAGTAACCTGCTGAAGTGTTATGTCTGTGACAAATATAATAAATATATATTTATAATTACTGAGTTCATGTAAATGGTTTATAAGTTTAACATAATAAAGAGAACAAATTGGTTATAAAGGGGCATGGATAAATTTAGACTTAAAATTACAGGAAGATATTTAAACTTCTGAGGATTAGAGTTCTCAAATGGTTGCACAGGGCAAGAAACCTAAATTGTTTTAATGTGTCTCATAAGATTATGAAAGAGATTAAATTGAAAAAATAGGACAAAATCTGGAGACAAAAAAGGGTAATGGAAGTCTTGAGTGTATAATTTGAGGCATCAAATTAAAAAGCGACTAGACCATAACACCCCTCATTATAGCGCTTATTCTATGAATCTCATAGTGAGTGCCAGCCATAGCTCCTTATGGGATTTAGGAAAACGTTCATCTGTCTTGGAAAAATTAGAGAGTGAGAAGACCAGGAGAAGGGAGCTGTTCATTTGGAAGCTAGAGACCAGCCATTTAAGTAAAACACTTCTTCTCCTGTCTTCTCCAGATCTTGGACTAGTGGTTGGTATGTTCAGCTCACTTGTTCATGGCCAAATTACTCTAAGAATTTCAGATCAAGAACTACTTTTTTTTTTTTCACAGGTCAGATTACTGGAACAACCCAGCTTGCTTTATGTTGGTTGCTCCCCTCCCACCGCCCACCATTATTACACTTACTAATATAACCAAGGGATATTGTTTATAAGATGTGTTGTCACTATACAGAAGAGGATTTGGCAACTCCCTAATTCTCTGCAGCACATTTCTAAACAGAATAAAGAAATCATGCAGCCTTCTCTGTTACAGGAATATACATCTGTGCATTTCAGATAAAGGCTAAAGAAGAAAAACTTCAAGCCAAGGATGTGGAGTCCATTGAATCAAGGAATGACACTATGATAGTAACATATTACCAGTGGAGCTCCCTTTAGTTTTATGATCATGTGAATCTGACATAAATTATTTTGGCACCATATTAATCAGTTGGAAAAAGAAGGTTTAATCTTGCACTGGAAAAAACTTTAAATTATAGTTTGGATTATACCCAACATGAGGTTCCTATTAGTTAGTTTTTTGTAGTCTGCACAGACTAAGTAGAAGCATATACTCTGCTAAATTGTGTCCAACCACAAATACTATAAACTCAAATGAGTTTTGAATACTGAAAAATACTCCCAGTCCAATGAACTTTTGCCCCTGATTAAATAATACAGAAGATTTGTCTTTTATCTCTATAGGGACTGGAGAAAATTTGTTACTTCTGTTAATCTAACTTTATCTGCTAAACCAAAGTGTCTGCATAGTTGATAGTGCCACATATATTTTTTATGAAGATGTCTTAGCCACTGCTGGGACCCCTTCCTCAGCTGATGAAGGCGAGGAGTGCAATGAGTGGTGGTAACTGCACACCTCATCTGATGCTCCACTTGCTCACCTTCCTCCTCCCTAGATAGGTCATTTCTCTGCTTCCAGATCCACCCTATCAGAGCACCACACAGTGACTGAAAACTGTGCTGTGCTAAGTGGAAGTCAAATGTGCCAAAGTATTACATGGAGTCCACCAAAACCAGCCTGCCCTTTCTCTAAGGCAGAGTGGGAAAAGGGTATCTGTGCAGAGCACGTGTGCTGGGTACTTTTGTGAAAGCTCTGACATGAAGATGACTCTATGTTTTTCACAGGGTGATAATTACACTGAACTAGATTTGTACTGGTTGTAAACCTGAGGCCTTCTTTCCCTCTGTTTTCCACGTAGATAATATTGACTATTGCTACGACTGAGTAGCAAATCAGTTTGCCAGGGAGGAGCAGAAAGACATCAAACGCAAAAACTACTAGAGGACACCTACATATGGTAACAATTTTTAAAATGTTTTTTACTGGATTTCCAAAAAAAAAGCAAAACAGATGAAGGTCACCAGAACTGATGCCTTTCTGCTCTTACTTTATTGAAAACAGGGAATTTCCCAATGTTATCACAGTAGCATGAGTTTTTCTGAATGCATATTCCTCCATAGTCGCTATTTCACCTTTCTTCTAGAATTCTGCTATAAGTGCTGGGTGCTAGAATATTTGGCCATGAAAACAGACTTGGTGACATTGGTTGTTTATGCCACCTAACAGCACTTGGAGTAATGTAGCAGTGCAGCATCACATTGCTAGCAAAAGGAATGGCCTAAAAATAGGGACAAGCAAAGCAGAAACACTTCTGACAGTGTTTGTTGACTTCATATTGTCGTGGACTGTCAGCTTCCTAATCCTGGAAAAAAAATAGGCTGTCAAAATGTTTTAAAGGATAAATCTTAATGGAAAAAGTAAGCCTACCAGCAGCAAAACTAGTGATTAGCTCACAGCTGTGGCCCACAGCTGAAGCTCCCTCTCACATCTTCTACTAACACAATATCTTTTGTTGTATTGTAGCCATGCCTATTGCAGTAAATCAATGATCCAGAGAAATCCCTCAGCTTTCAAACCAGGTGGCACAGCTTGGATGATGTCAGTAGTGCAAACCCTATGAAGAAAGGTGACCAAATCCAAAGTGTGTATTGGGAGTGGTCTCTGGCTTGCACCTCCTTGCCCCGACAGAACACAGGGACAGTGTGTGAGAAAGTTCCTTATCACGGCCCTCAGCTATTCCATGGATCATTCCTGCAGTCACAGAGCAAAGACAGTCTCATACCAGCATTCAGAATCACAGGCTGAGACTTTATTAGCACAAATGTACCCTCTGTACTTCCTGGGTGTAATAAGTTCAGTTCTCCTGCTCTGCCACATGTTTGCTACATGTCCCTGGCTGCTAATGGGTTGTATTAATCAGGACCTACACACTACCAGTAGGTGAGCCTAAGTTCAGATCTTGCATCTTTCTTATGAAGACCATAATAAAGGATTTTTGGTGTGGGATTAGGAAGTGTGTTTGTGAGACTTGTATGGAACTGATTATTCCATACATCTACAACTAACATCTGCTCACTTGTCCAGATGTTTATGCAGCTTGAAAAGTCAAAGATTCATAGCAAATAAAAATATTAATGCTTGATGATGTTTGCCTGAATGTGTGTTATCTGCTCTTTTATTCAGTAAACATCTCTAAAGAATCTATTATTTGAGATATATTTGATATGAAAATAAGCTCTTTTTCCTTTTTTGTGTCCTCTCTAAAAGCTTCATGAGGTTCTCAGGTCTTTAGGAAAATTCCTCTTGACCCATTTTTGCATCTGTCAATGACTTTTTACTTCTAAAAATCCTGCCCTGTGTGGCTCAGGATTGTAAAGCCTATTTTAGGAAGTGACATTAGCACTCACATCCCACTGCATTTTGGTGAAACTGAGTGTCCAATTTTCAGGAGACTTCATATTGATTTTGAGCGGTATCTAGCAGGGCTCACAAGAACTTCAAAGAACTTAGACTTCAGTGTGAATTAGACACCTAGAGTACTTTATCAATTTTTGACTACAATGAGGATATTATCTGAACCTGTTGGAGCCTTTAGGCTCCAAAGTGCTTACATCACTTTGAAAATGGAACTAAGGCTGCAATGATGCTTAGATAATTTTGGAAATGTTGCCCTTTATCCTCTCACACACTGTAATTTTCTCTAAGAGAGATTCATAGTAAAAGAAAAAAAGAACACCACTTCTTATTTCAGATCTCTTTACTGTTCTTTTTTCCCTTGGGGTTCAAAAGCAAAATTTCTGCTGAAATCTGTGAAATATCTGCTTTGAAATCAACACCAGAAAAAGCTCATGGAACACAATTGAGTTGTGTGGATTTCTAGGCCTTGTGTTGAAAACCTCTCTATGAAAAATATATCAGTGTCTATTCACAGTAATTGCAACAAAGCATTATTGCTCATTGTTAAATTTTGCCCATAGTTTGCACATAATTCTCTGTGATTTCTGCATGTTAGAGCAGAGTCCTCCAGAGTTTAATCCTTTTTATAATGCTGAGGTGCTTCTCATATGTGATGGATAATCTGTACTGACATAAAGGTGTATTCATTGACACAGGACAGTTTTGTAGCACCTCAGTGACCTGTTTTCATTACCTAGGAGAAGAATAGTTGATCACTATGAGAATGAAGATAACCTAAAGGCGTAAAAGTCTGCAAGTCAGAGATGGTAGTGAAAATGTATGCGCATATGTAACTAGAGAGTTGGGTTTACTGTAAGAAATGTGTGACAATTTTCATGTAGACTTCTCATCATCTTCAACAGGTGTTACACATGAAACGAAGCACAAAAGTCATGCAAAGCAATGCACAACAAAGAGCATGTGTGGCAGAAAATGCCATTGGAGAGGTCTGGGATGAGTTACACCATGGACATGAGATGAAAGGAGAAAGTAAAAGAGCAAAAACTATAAAAAGGCAGACCAAATTGAACCTTGGCTCCTACCAGGATCTGAATTTATTAGAAGTGAATTGCTGTACTGCAGCCACCTTGTTCCATAGTGCTAAGGGAGGCAGCTGAGAGAGCACTCTGCTTCCCCGTCACGTTGCCCCCCTGCTCAGTGCCATCACCCACAGCCCTGCTTCTACATTATCACTGTATCACATCAGCACCTCCAGCATGGACAACGTGCACAATCTTGATGGCCACTGTCTGTCCTGCACTCTCTGCCACTGCTGCCATCCCCACAGGGCTTGGAACAGCGCTCACACTTCATTTGCACTGGCAGAGGTACAGACAGACAGCAGTTGAGGATAACAGATACTGTCAGTCCAAGAGTGACATTTTATTTAACTGACAAGAAAATGGACAGGGATTGCTGTGAGATTCATAGGCAATGAGATTTGAGTTGCCAACTATGACCATGTGTAAATTTTCTCTTATTCCAGCACAACTGTTGATTGGCAGAGGCTCAGACTTTACAAATAGAATAGGGATGGCACAGCTGTTCCCAACTCTTAAAAGCTACGGGAGCAAAACCTTTGCTTTTGCCCTGTTGGTAGTGATACAAAGTATGTTTTACATATATGCTCAAGTATGTGTTCACCATTGTTTTTTAGTTATTAATTTATATATAACAGGTTCATCTTCTCTTTCACTTAAATGAAGACTCTTAGTATTCTCTAAGTAACAAAAAGCATATGAACACCTTATAAAAGCAAGTTTCTTTTGTAGCTCTGAAGACAGAGCTAACAATTCAGGCTGCTTTATGGTCTTAATACATGAACATTCATAAGCTCTCTATTAAGGAATATTTCAAAACAAAAGTGGAGAAATACTTTGGGCTCAAATGGTCAGATATATAGAAAGTACTGGGTTAGTAGGACCAAAAAGCTCCCTCAAAACCAAATCCAAGACCTCATAAATTCATATTTATCTTCTATTCTTTCATTATATGCCTGGAGATTAATCTCCCAGGCTGGATGCCCACAGATGCTCACTGTGGGTACATGAGGAGTTAAACCTTTCCCCAGAAGGCAGCGAGAAAGTCGCAGAGTGCATCTTCTGGTTGAGTCTGCTGTTTAACATAACAGCATGTTTTCAGTGTACACTGTTCTTCCAGTTCACTTCTATTCTCTTTACAGCAAGGATGATAGGGTTGTGTTAACACAGCATGTGGTCTTTTTAAACTCTCAGTCAGATGAAAATATCACAAATACCCATGCACACAACACAAATCTCAGCTCGTCCCAAGGGCAGTGCCACTGACAGCAATGCAGCATATATGAATTAACCTTGTCCATACAACTTCAAGGTGAATTTAGTAATTCTTTCCATGTACAGGCTTTTAATAGGGCCTTAATTCTGTATAATTTGTGGTTTTAGATGTTTCTACATGGGGTCAGACAGATGCATTCACTTTCACTGGTTCTAATCCATTAACAACAAACAGTGCCTAAACTTCTGTTTACTATGGCACCGAAAAAGCTAATCATATCAGGAGATCCAGTCTGAGAGGAAAAACTCAATTATACTTAAATAATTTCCTTGGGCCTTACTACAACTATAAACAGTTTAATTAAATAATTTTATTTTTCCTTTCTTATCATTTCAGAAGATGAAAATATAATTGGGGTAATAAAATTATTTACTTGACACTTAACTGCAATCTGCAAGAAACAAACTCAATGTCATGATAACCCTCCATATTTATATACTAATTTTCTAAAATGAACATATAATTTTACCTTAATTCTGTTAACAACACTTCTTACAGTTCTATAGTACATAAAATTACAGAATAATTTAGTATTTTCAATTGAAATATTAACACATATTTACTATACACATTTTTCCACAAGTCACATCAACCATTCTCCTTATATATAAATGCCTGCAAATCAAAAATCTTGTTCCTGCATGTGCATGTCATGAAACGTAAATTTTAGTATGTGCTGATGTAAGGGGATAAAAGGTCTATCAATTTTTTTATAGAATACCATATATCAACAAATCAGTGCCAATAAAATGTGCATAATACATCAAGGTGTCTTGGATACTGAAAGAAGGAAAGGTCTGTACCTTATTTGGGTTTTTAACTCACTTTATAGTATTTTATATGTTATACGCTATTTTTGTAGACACTGAAAAGGACCACATTTGTTCTAGCTGATGCACACCAGCTAAATGCATAAAGCCGTCTGAGTTCAAAGGCTAAACACAGATACAGAGAAGACATCAAATAGTATCAAAGAGATGCAAGAACATGATAATGACAACACTGAGACATACCAAAGGTTTGGGCAGAGCATCTGTCACTGCTCAGTGGAAGAAGCCTCGGCAATTACATAAGAATAACGAAATGCATAATGTTATTTCCTGAGAGCGCTGTCCTTGGCTTAGCCAGACACAGTGTCTTTGCAGCTGACAGGCAAGGTTTTTAATTCCATGAATTGGTCCAGTTACTTTTCCGATTAATCTGAACTGTTCGCATCCAAAACAAATTTCCCTGGCTCAACTCCACTCTGAGTGAAGAGCTGCCGACTGCTGTGGTCAGCCTAGTAGTCCCTGGTTTTATTTCATGTCCCCTACTACTTTTAGTAGAAGGTTCTGAGTCTCTTACCCACCTTTGCTAAGCTACACCACACCCTCAGGCCTTGTCCTGCTTAAAGAGTTCTAGTACACAATAATATACCTTAATACACAAGCTTATACTTTTATCATACTTCTTGACCACCTCTCCAATTTCAGAACACCCTTTTAGAGACTCAGGAAACTAGAACTGTACACAGCGTGCATGACACTCACACATATGTGCAGCTGCATAAAGTTTTCTTTTTTTTTCTCTTCTTCTTTCTAAAAATGCCAAGCATTGCATTTGCCTTTTTTGATCGATTCTGAGGTTTTAACTCACCTTACCACAGAGCAGTCTGCTGTAACTCCAATATCGCATTCCTATGTGGTATTCATTAGCTAATAGCCTATTGCTCACTGTCTGAAGGAAGGATTGCTTCTCTTTCTCCTGTGTGTTGCTTCACATCTGAATTTCATTCTAGTATGTGGTCGCTCAGTATCATGATCCCTCTGCAGTTCTTGACAACAGTTCTTCAACTAAATAAAATGACATTTAACATTTCTTTATTCATTCAGGTGTAAGTGTTCTGATCAGCATACACCTACGTGGGATTACACTGTTGTTCTACCTGCTCTGTAAAAACTGAAAATACATTCCTGAGCTTTGTTTGCTCCCCTTTAGTCAGTAGTTTTCTTCTGTGGGGAATCTCCCTTTTGTCCCAGGACAACTTTGTTTAGAAGTGTCTGGTAAAAAATCCTGTCAAAAGTCTTTGGTATGATCCAAAGAGACCATATCAAACAGTTCTTCTTCAACTGATTATGGAAACCCTCAGACTGTGCTAGTGAGTTATAGAGTTGAATTCTCTTTTTCAAAGTCACACTGTCTGCCACAATATCATATAATTCATGTATGTACTAAGTTTACTCTTTATTATAATTTCTTTTATTGTGTTTGTACTAATTGCAGGTAACAGGTGTAGTCATCTGTGATATTATGGGCCTTTTCTGCAGTTCTTTGAAAAAAAGTGTCCTGTAAGTCACTTTTCTGTCCTTCAGTACTGGAGCAATTTAAGCAAGTGGCCAGAGATCATAGCTTGTGATTCAGAATTCATAATCCTCCTGTCCTTCAGAACATGAAAACAGTCCACACCATCATCCAACTATAGAGCACCTGAACAATTATTTTATCAAATGATCAAGAAAAAAAAAAGCCTACCAGAGAACCACACAGTTAAAGTCCCATTTCAGATTTTCCTGGAAGCAGATCTTTCAAGATTCCCTGCTGGACCCTCTGCTACAAAGCTCCAGTGTGAAACAGCACTGGGAGAGTAACCAGCAATGGAAGTCACATATTTTTCCTGGAGTTTGACATGGTTTCCCTGCAAAGATCAACACTAACTTGCATTTTGTGAACACTGCTTCTCACACTAGGTGCCAACAGCTTTGTGTTTGGTTTCTGAATGTCTTCCCTTCCTCACTCCAGTTCACACTTTCTGTTTTACCATAAATTATTTCTTTTTCTTTCTACCCTATTTCTGTCATCTTCATTTCCCTTCTTAAGTCTTAGGCTTAATTTTGTGCATATATGCTCAAAATTTCCTCTTCTGCTTACCACATACTCTCTTACTTCCTTACTGTATCAATTTTAAAACAAGAGGACATCTTAAAATGTGCAATTAACAGTAAATGACAGAATATTGTCTTCTCATTAGTGCATGTATAATTGGAGGCACAAGTTGAGTTAATGGTAAACCATCTGTTTCAATGTATAGTTATCTGTTTTAAGTATGTAGATGCTAGGAGAGAGTCAAAGTAGGGGATTTCCAAAAGCCAACTTCAGCCCAGTGGTGCTAACCTCCCTCTCTCTGTTTCTGTCAGCACCGGAGCCAGAAAAGTTCCTTCACAGGGTCACAGAGTGTGACTCATTCTGATGAGTTTCCCACTTTGAAGAAATACAGTGAAAGCTGGGAACAAATAATAAAAAAAAATGTTTTTAAAGCCAAGAATAAGTTGATAATACCCTTTAAGATTTCTCACAAATGTGAAAAGTTTCTCCCTCTCCACTTCAAAGTGGAGCTGTCTGCCAGTAACTCTTGAATGGAAAGCTGATACTCTGTTACAAAACCATCAGAAAAGCATAGGTCAAATACTATAATTGATAAACTTCAAGAACACTCAATTTTGAAGAAATCAGGAAAGAATTTTTCCTTAAAAACTGCTGTAGGTGAGGAACAGCCTTCTGTTTCCTATTTCACTACTCACTGAAAATCTTTGAAATTGTAGACCTGTCCTAAACAGAGGACAGATGCAAAGTGAAAATGCTTACCATTATATTTAGTTGTTAGTGAAATATGTCTGGAAAAAATAAGACCAGCTCAATGAAGTCACTTATACTAGGATGTTTAACATGACATACATAGTAAAAGGTAACATAATGAAATGGAAAATATAGATAATGGTAACATATTTACAGTTTTCAAAGTAATCAGCAAATGCAGAAAAAAAGTTCTTTTGATTTTCCTGTCTATCAAATATAGATAAAATATATATCTATATCTATTCTTTCTTGAAGAGAGGAAGAGAAAGGTAGCTATGAAGACAACTTAAAAAAGGTGGATTAACCATCAGCACCCAGAGTAAAACTAAAGTGAAGCAGTAAACCTAGAGCATCTGTGTAGGAGCCCAGGTATGGGGGCACTGGGAACTGAATAGAGGTTTTCCAATAAAACATGCTGTTGTCAGATGAAAAAAAAACCACAAAACAACAAGTTTTTCAAAACATTCAGGATATGTGAGTTGATTTATTGGGAAGATTTTTCAGGCTATGAAGCAGAGAAAAATGAAAGGAGGAAAAAATGAAAGCAGAAGGAGAGAAAGAGAAAGAAAAGAAAGAAAGAAAGAAAGAAAGAAAGAAAGAAAGAAAGAAAGAAAGAAAGAAAGAAAGAAAGAAAGAAAGAAAGAAAGAAAGAAAGAAAGAAAGAAAGAAAGAAAGAAAGAAAGAAAAGAAAGAAAGAAGCGTACATATCTACAGTGTGAGCCAGCAAATTATAGATTCCGCAGATTTACCAAATGACCCAATTTTGAGATACTAAAACAACCTTTGCAGACCCATAAAATCATATAACCTTCATGCCATAACCTATGGAAATAGGATAAAGAAATTATTCACATAACTTTTCTTTATTTTGACTTTCCACCTGCAGTATCATTTTACTGGTAAGACTACTAAACAGTGCAGAAGTAAGAATGGGAAATTCTACTGCTCTATCTTACATACCTTGATGATCACTGCCTAGTCAAAATTAGTTAAATTTTAGGCCTACAATTCAGCCATTTTTTAACCCATGCCATGCATGACTATTGATTCTTTAATAATTTACTTATTTAACCAACTCATTTACAATCTCTCTAGCAATCTATTGACTCACACAAGCCAAAAATCTTATATATCTAATGTAATAATGCTGCTATTAATTTCTCAAATACCAGCCAAATTATAATGCTTCTTAGCTCCACTATGTAAATGAGAAGAATAATTTTGATGAACAATTACTAGTTCTGCAGATGGAAGTGTTTTTTTTTGGCTCAGACTTTGAGTCAGAGAAGCTACAAATGCTACATGTGAAAGGCCAGAGCAGACATGAAATTGCTGATTTGAATGACTTCTGACTAATTTATTGAAAAAAAGAAGAATATTGACTTGGCTAAAAAGTTACTTGTTATTTTTAAAAGTAATAGATGTGCTATATCATGCTTTGGGTTTCATTTACAAATGTTACAAAATATTAAAGCCTTACAAAATAAGTGTAGCATAAGTATATCCAACATAATTAACACAATTTTAAGAAATACACTGTGAGATAAAATATGGTTTTGGTAATGGTTAATTAGGAAAAGTTAAACAAACTGAAGAAATTCATAGTTTACTTAAATTATTAGCTTTGTTTTGAATTCTGTTGTGAAAAATTGAAAATAGCATGGTTAGTTCTTATTATTTACAATCACTTTGTAATCAATTGAATTTTGACCCTGTTAATGCTAAAATATTTACTTGAAAGATGGCAATATTTTTATAGTTTGTAAACTTGATATGTAAAATCTGCAATTTGGGTCAAATTTATCTTTGATCTTTTTTCCTATCTTTCTTCTCCATTTGTTTTAGTAAGTTTCCAGTTAGAAGGAATGTGACTGAAAAGACACAGAAACCATTTGCATATCCCTTGTAAGTTAAATTAAACTCATATTCTGATGAGACAGAGTGAAAGATTATATACTTACATCTCATTTGCCTTTAAGTTTTTATTTAGTTTAGAGGTTTTTCAGTTGTTAAATTAGATTTGAATTTTACCTATTCACTGTAGAGGATCTGAAGTTTTGAAGTATGTGCACATGTTTAACAACATTTCAATATGCAGAGACGAAACGTCACAGGTAGGGAAGTTTCATTATTTTATTCTAAGCATTTATCAAATTACTTTTCTTCCTGTGACTTTCCTTCATGCCTTCACTACCTGGATAATGCTGGTGGGGTTAGGGGGAAGTCCATTTATAACACTGGCCATTTCTTTTCTCCAATTACCTCTCCTCCCGTTGCCTATGGGACAAGTCATGTGCCTAGCTCTTTAACTGTTACTGGTTTGGACCATCTCACCTCAGCAACTTCAAGCCATAAAAAACACACAAGGTTTTGGGCAGATTACATGCAGGCCTTCACCCCCTCTTTCTAAATCCTAACTCAAACAGCACAGCTGTAACATAAGTTAGTGGTTTTACGGGTCCTCTGTGTTGAAACGCAAAATCTGCTTGCACATATCAAAAGACACCACCTTATTTTCAGTTTGGGGCCTACTGGAATTGAAACACTTCCTTCAGCTTGTTTGAAAAGACTGGCCGTTCCAGTGGTTGGCCAAATCCTCCCAGATGTGCCTGTTCAGTGACAGGAGAAGAAGAGTCATGTTCCAAAGCATCCCACTGTATGAGGAGCAGAAGGAAACTGCTTTCCAGCTGTTCTGACTGGCATTGCTTCTCACTACTTCAGTCTGAGAGCCAGAAAGCAATGGGAAGAGTGACTCACCTAACTACTCCACTTTGCCTCCTTATAGCAAAGCAACGAAGCTGTATCAGCCACGTGAGAGCAGCTCTTGGATCACAGCCATCCTTGTGACAGGCTGGCACCACATAAAGAAGAGAGGGGGTTAAGAAGAAGCTGACAGATAGTGTTCTTACTAATCACTCTTTATTTTAAAGAAACGTGTTTATCTACTCTGTGCAATCACAGTGTGATGGAATGGCCAAAATGGTAAAGCACCGTTGCAAGAAAAGGAAAAAGACTACAGGTATCTCTGAATACTTTATCCTGTGACCCCCGTAACACTAACACCTTAGCAGATGCATTCAAAACATAAAGCAGAGCAGGTCACCACTCAAGAGTGTTGTAAGATAGTAACTTACCTCAAATATTTTTTCCTGTCGTGTCAATACCTCTCCTGTTATTACTTACACTGGATGCTACAATCCTACTGAGATGTATTTCAACAGTTGCAAACAGCCTACCTTGATTTATTGCTGTAATAATCAGTCCTTGGCTTGGCAGCACTTCAGTGGGAATTGCTGCTGTCCCGGTTTCTCAGAATCAAGTCTAACCTGCTGTAAATCAGGCTGGGGCTATCAGTGACTGCTTTTGAAAGAGCAGGCATTTTGCGTTTCTGCATTCATCTACCAATCCTGAAAAAAGGAACCATGCTTATTTGGGATGGATCTCACCATGATTAATCCATGGATACCACATTTTTATACCCTTTTTTTTTTCTACATTCATTGCAAACTCTGTGCTGCAGTCCCTGTTATCAATACATTTTATTTGAAAAAGTCTTTTTCATTGCAAATAGAATAGCTCACTATTATTGTCAAGAACATCATTGTAAATACAGAACGTTCAATAGGACAATAACCTATAACTTAAGCTTTTTTACCCTGAGAACAGGCATCTGAAAGATGTGTTTTCTTCAGGTCTTTCATTCGTGATCAGCCTCCCTGAGAGAGGAGCAGCATCCTTGCATGATTACACCACACTAACAAGCCTCGGTGTTACACCACAGTGACCCTTCTGTGGCATTACGGACATCTCATAAGGCCAGTGGAGATGGACCAGCAATCAAGCCAAAACCATTTGTCCTGTTGGTTATTCTGAAGATGTCCAGACCTGCATCATACCAATACTAGCAATTAATTTGATACTTGACTACTTTGTGCCAACACTGAACATAATTTTTAGATGCTCCATAAATCATTTCTGCTGCATATTAAAACATTACATAGAGCAAAGTGGAAATAGAGAAATCTTGAAAAATTAGAGCTCATCAGACACTGAATGAGAACCAAAAAATGTCCTTTCCTGTTCATAACTAAATTCTTTATTTTATTATAGGTTTGTTTCTGACCTTTTCTGCAACTCTTTTAATTTTATACAATGATAAGCAATGCAGAAAGCTCTGCACAGCAGCCAGTCAAAGTAATAAATATTGTTAAAGTAAAAAGAAGAAAAATAATAAATGTAAATTCACATATTTCCATGAATATTTCAGTTTTTAAACAGCAAGACATTTTTCACTTAACTAAATTCTGATTTCCAAATGACAAAATGAAATCAGAAATAAAACCAGAATTTAGAGAAAGTGCATAACAATAATCTTGCCATTGATATTACAGTGATATATTTTAATTTAAATGGGTTATAATAAAAAAAGTTTCCTTATATTAAATCATATAAAAAATACTTCTCCAACTGGTTTTGATCCCGAAAATTGTGTAGAAATTTTTGGAAGCCCTTATTGCACCAAAAATCCTTATCTTTAGACAGAACTATACATTTATACAGTATCCATGGACTGTGAATATTTGATTTCATATTTTCATTTTGAATTTTCTTGTTTTCTTTAAAAAAAATATTCCAAACCCCACTGCCAAGTTACCAACTTCACCTCATTTTTCTCCATTGCAAATTCTACGACTCTTCCAGTTTATCCAAACTGCACTGAATCTAAAGAAATGCCATCTACCTCTTTAAATCACCACTGTGATTCTTATAGTATAGAACCAACTTTGATCCTATCCAGATCAGTCTGTACTTGGTAAAACCAGTTATTTTGGCTAGAGGGACACAAAGTGAAACAACACAAGCTCTTTCAGTCTCATACAGCGAAAGCATCTGTTACTTATTTTACAAGTTGCTAATGTCAGAGAACAGTTTTCAGCTTCTAATGAAAGAACATAAAATACAACCACACTAGAAAACAGATAGAAGGTACTGGAGGCTTCTTTGCAAACATTTGCATTTCCACTGAATATAAAAAGGGCTTTTATCTTCTTATTTTTTTAATCCACTATTTCTATTAAAATATTTATGAGTGTCCTTTTATTTTCCTGTAGATTTCTAATATCCTGACATTTCTTGCTTCTCCTTACACTTCATAAAGTTACTTTGAAAGCTAATTCAGGAAAGCAATTTTTTCTCCCTGTTTAATATAAACACAGCCAGCACTGTTCCTTTCTTTTAAACGACAGTGGCTCTAAGGCACTACCTTTTCAGTATAAAATTGTTAGTCTTCTTCCTAAGAATATTTAAGTTTACTGCCAGGAGGGAAGATGAATCTCAGGTTTAGTTCACAGAAGCATAAGTAGCCTTGCTTGTGTAGGCCTTAAAAATCACATTATAAAACATAAAAATCTTTACATGCAACAGTTTCACCCCACATTTGCCCAGGAATATAGAGACAAGATAGACAGCTGCTGCAGAAGAAAGAAAAGCACTAATATTCTGAAGCTCTGCTATATTTAATTGCATACTCTGCATTTCAAAAATCTTATTTAGTTGGGAAATCTTAAATAAGCTAATATAAAACCAGTGGTGATATTCTCTTCACAGGGCTTGGTCATGAAAATGAGCCTGGGCTAGTCCCAATGTTTTTGTTCAGCTTTTGTAAAATGTTGGTTAAAATGTGATGCTGGAGGTGTGCAGTCATCTAGTATCACACTTGCTGACATATGGATGTGTATTGAGGCAACTGATAATGCCAAAATTCTTTTCATTGAACACTCACATTTGCCAATAGTTTCAAAAAATTAACAATCTTACCCATTAAAAATAATTCACTACATATGATAAGAAACCGTCAATGTTTTCTGTATCTGCTGTTTGACATAACTGCATTTACTCAAAGAAAAGCAATTTTGAAGGAAGGAACCATAACTGACTCATATTTTCCTTTTTCTCTCTTTATAAAGTTTACCTGTATTTTTAATAAATAGTAGTGCTACTGAATGATTAAATTAGTCATTAAAATTGGATTCAAGCAGATTTCACCAAAATCTGTATCCTTATTTGAAAGATACTCTTTGGAGATGGAAATCCAGGGAATTTATCCTCATTACAGAGTCCAACAGTGGATTTCTCAGAAAACTAATCACTTCATAGCCAACATTTGGCAGCTGAAGGACTCTGAAAAATTCAAGATCTTGACGGAAGGTCAATGGAATAGGCTGCTGTAGACAGAAAAGTAATTCCCAGGGTTTACTAAAAATCTCAAGATAAGCCAGCTTATGCAGTAGTTAGCCATTCAAAGTAGTTAATCATAACAGTTAATACTCCTGACACTAAACAAGAAGATATTTGCTGTGATAATGAACATAAAGAATTTAAAAAAAAAAACCGCTGAAATTTTACCATCATCTGTAGCAAGAGTGTCACTGGTTTGGCATAATTCACTGGTTCATCTGCAGTAGGAATTCAGGCCTTCTCTTGGAGCATTATCAATTATGTTGGACAAAGGGCCCAACTGCAGAATATCACAGGTGGTAAAGAACAGAAAGCATTTTAAAAGACAACAGAATAACAAAGAAGAATGAAACTAAAAGAAACAATAAAGATACCAGGAAACAGACAAAAAAAAAAGGAAGAAGAGTTGATTTTAGCACTGATGGTACATGGTCCTGGACAAAGTAAGAAATAATTGAAGATATCATATGCTGCAATCTCAGAGCAAAGACCAAATGACAATGTGGTGTAACAGCCAACCACAAACCAAAATCTTTTCAGGCACAAAAGAAAGCAAAATCTCAGTTTTGGCTACATACTCAAAATCTGAGCAGGGGGATGATCATGGTGCTGCTAGATACTAGTGACATAGTGACAAGCAAGAGCTAAGTTTACATCTTCCACTTCTCCTACAAGCATGCCTCATGAAATGTTCATGTTCCTAGGTATGATGAACCATGGTCAGAAAGTAATGGAGTCACACATCCAAAAACTTTGCCTGTGGGAAGCCATCCTACTGGGCGCAAAAATGCACCCTTATGAATGGACCTGCAAATGCCTGGACCAAAAGCTGGACCTCAATTGTATGTCCCTGATGTCTCATACTCTCCAACCATGCAACCAGAGGAATCCACAGACTGATCCCTACCTCCTCCTCCACTTCTTACCTCTGACCACCCCACATCTTCAGCCTAAGCCTGCACTGTATGGGGTTCATGATTACATGTCTGCAAGAGATCCAATTGGTCTTGGCAGAAACATCTTAAGAACCACAAAAACATTCAAACATTGAATCCTATGGATGCCCTCTACCCTGGCCAACTTTCTTTAGATGAAGCTTAATACAGGTATTAAGGACAACCTAAGTCTCTCTCTTCGCTAGCAGCCAGAAAAACTGACTTTACGAGAATCATTCACAACCAAATCAGGTCAAAATGCAGAGCAGATGAGCTAATGACCTCAGAAATCAACAGAAAGCAGATTTCCAAAGACTGCAAAGAAAATACAAGGAAAGCAGGAATAAAAAATACACACAAAAAGGGAGTCTCTGAATATGAGTACATATGGTTTTGCAGTCCTGACAAGTAACAACTCTGCAACTGAACAGTATGAAGAAATGTATTTGTAGCAGAGGAAACCCCTAGCCACTCACTTTCCTGGTGATGAACTGAGAGCTAACAATCCTGTTATAATATTTCTCTGCGACAATTTGAATACTAGACTTGAAGAGGATAGAAGTTATTTAGTACACATTTATGTATTTCTTTTACTATAGAGTGTTTCTCAAGAGATACGTATTGTTTCCAAGTCTTTTGAGAAAAAATGAACAGTGTGTTCAAAGTCCCATATCAGATCCTGCACAGTCCATCTCTGGGATGCAGGCACCTGACCCCACAGGCTCCTCCTGCATATGTGTACTACAGAACCACAGGATGATAGAATCACAGAATCATAGAATGGCCTCGGTTGGAAGGGACCTTAAAAATCATCTATTTTCAGCCCACTCCCATGGGCAGGGATTCCTTCCACTAGACCAGGTTGCTCAGAGCCCCATCCAACCTGGTCTTGAGCGCTTCCAGGGATGGAGCATCCAGAACTTCTCTGGGCAATTTGTTCCAGTGTCTCACCACCCTCACAATAAAGAATTTCTTTCTCATGTCCAATCTACACCTACCCTAAACCTCCACACTTTAAAACCATTCACCCTTGTCCTGTCACTACCTGCCCTTGGAAACAGACCCATGTATCTTGTAGGCTCCTTTCAGATAGTAGAAGGCTGTCACTAGGTTACGCTGAAGCCTTGTTTTCTCCAGGCTGAACAATCCCAATTGTCTCAGCCTTATATAAAAGGCATCAGGACACAGTCATTTGAGATGCAGTTCTCTGATTCAGTTCCACTCATCTCCTGATAGTTTGTGAAATAGTGTTCTCTGGGTTTACACAGATTTTTACACTTGGCTAACAACAGTAAAACAACTTTTACTCTGGACTAGTGAAAGGAGGTCCATCCAGTGTTTTCTGTCATTGTGCGCTCAGTCTCTGTTCTTCAGGAAGCACAAGAATAATGAAACTACTTCTACAGAAACAGGGCTAATTGCCACACATCTCAATGTGTCAGTCATTAATTTCTGTGAACATATACCATAAAAACAGAACATAAGTTGAGAGAGTATGCAGGAGTTTTTTTTTCCCTAAGTCACTTGAATTTGCAAATTGGCATTTTTTGAGACAAAAAGGAACAACTATTTCAACAACTTTAGATTTTCTTCTTTTTTCTGTTTCTTTCTTTCATTGCCTTGTCAGTATGAATAATGAAGGGTAAACACCCAGCTGGTTATACATTAGATATCAGTCTAGCTTTCTCCTGGGAATGGAACATGCTGCATTCTTTGTAATATAATGGTGCAAAGTAAGGGAGAAAGAATAAGAAAGCCCAACATAAGAATGATTTTCTTTCATTCAAGTGGTAACGTTTTTAGGGTTTTTTCCATTATGCAATGATAAACATCTTTAACTTTAGTTGAAAATGTACCCCGTGTATTTCCTTACATTTTCTTGTCTGAAGCCAAAAAAAATGCAAGAAAATTACATTAACTATTAGCAACAACTGTTCATTCAGACAAGGTCTGTTTACAATAATATTACCTCTAGCAGCTAGTATTACAGAGCAAGACAACAAAAACTGTCATGCTCGATTCTTATGGAAATTAATGTATGAAATGCTGGCCTGTGATGTAATCCATTTAACCAGCATGGAATCTGCTGTAATGGTTTGTTATAAAGCTTCAGATGGACCCCAAGCAAACATTTATTGCCCATGTTAAAGAAGAGAGAGGTATTCTCAGGCTTTTACTGCAGGATGCACTATTTCTCCCAGTCTTTCCAAGCTCACTAGCTGTCATGGTGGAAGCAAACAGCAACTGTGACATGAGCAGCTAAAAATACCTCTTATTGGCATCTGTTCTGTGGTATTTTGTGTTCATTGGAACCTTCAGTGGGTGTGTGAAATTTTCCAGCTGCTTATAATATATAGGGCTGAGCTTTAAATGACTCAGTTACAGAGCTTGTGTTATAGAGAAGGGAAGGTCTAGAAGGGTTACAAATAGAATGGGTTTCACTACAGGCTAGTACACTGTACACTGCTTTACACCATACAGAAGCTTACTTGCAAATAATCATGTTTTTGCAAATTATGATGAAAGTCTATCCAAAATCCAAATGATTCTACTATTTCAAAGAGTCAGCAGACACATACTGTGTTTTTACCCTGTGAGTGTCTGTTTTCTTCTCAGTATATAGCAGACCAGAAATGACTTCTTATTTTTGCCTGTAGGAAAGGTTGAGCTTTTTTTTTCCAGCATGCCAAGTCAAATTTTTGATGCCCAAAAAAGTAAATAAAAAGTTGAGAAAGAGGAATTGGTCATTTACATTTATTTTATAAGTTTAGTCAACAGTCTAGAGAAATCACGAGCAAGACAAAGAGGCAGAAGCCACTGAGCTGGATGTTGAGCCAAGACTGCCTACTGTACGGGAGCCCAGCATGCAGTGGTGGGGTGAAAGGCTGCCCTGTGCCACTGCTCACTTTTGTCACCAACCATCTTCAGCATATTAACTGCCCCAATAGGAAGCAACACAATCTGCAAGACTTATTCAGTGGAAAGGGCTTATATCGCCTTCTGCAGCTAATTTCCATATATTAAAAATGTTTTCTGCCTTACTACTTTCTCATGTGGTAAGTGTTTGAAATAAAGACAAAGAAGAAGAGCTGTTAAATGTCTCTTTATGATTTCTCATAGAAAAGAAAAAAGTGCCAGGTAAAGGAATCAAGAAGTTAACTTGTAATAACAATTTAATGAAATGCTGTGGGTCTTGTCATATATCTGAGCTGATATTTACAGTAGATACAGCAACTGTCTGTGGCAGGTGGTTAGCCAGAAACAATAAAAGGCATGAGGAACACAGAACTACTTGAACTCAATTAAGGAAGTGTCGCATTATCTGGCATTAGTTATACCAAAAAATAATAAAGTTGAGTCTAAATGATCTCAGATGGCAGAAAGGGAAAGAGCTTCACCACAACCTGTAGTCAGTGAAAGAAGCCTGGGTAACTTAGGAAAAATCCAGCCACATTATAACCTCTTTCCAACTATTTAACGTGCATTCTGAATGACTATACAAGACAGCTGAGATAAGCAGAAAGTTTCCTGCTTAAGAATTATTGCTGAAGACATTGGTTCACTGTGTCTCCACAGGGAAATTGACTAAGACTTTACTTCCATCAGCAGATCCTGTAAGAAGAAAATTAATCATATCACTTTATGGAATACTTTGGCATTACCAACTGATCATTTTTTTTTGGAGTTGTAAGACAAGACACCATTTCTTGTGAGATGAATAATAAAGAATTACCACTTAGACTATGCAAGAGGGCAACTGTGAAGTTGGTCCTAGCTAAGTGCCGCTCAATATGCTTTCATGAATAATTTCTAGATATAGGAGTTATGAAATCCACATCATTAGAGATATGAGTTGGTAAAAAAATGGACATAACTATTTATGTGGGTATCAGATGTTTCTTTGAGATTGTTTGTATTGCTCATAAGGGTTTTTCTATTTCAAAGAGATAATGAGTAAGCAAATAAATCATAATATGCTAAAGATAATGAATATAAACTTATTTATTTCTCATAGATCCACATGGAAAAATTCAGTGTATGACTAGGCACAGTTAAATCAGTACCTCACAAGAAAATGTGTACTGCAAAGTACAAGTGCATTTGTAAGCCTCTTAGAGTAATGAATATAAACTTACTGAGAAAGCAAAGAACTGCACTAAACAAACAAAATTACCGGTTTCAGGGATCTGTAAAATTCCATCAGTGAAGCCCAGCATCTTGGATAGTGTAAAATTTATTAGGAGTTAATAGCTCTGGCAAGTATAGGAACTTTCAGTGGCAATGATGCGATGTCCAGAACTTAACCAGCCTGACTCCATCGTGGGACCCTTCTGCAAAGGGAGCTACAACACAGAAAACAGTATCTGGTTTTCCTCTTTTGAAACATGCAATACTAAATGGCATCAAAGGAAATTTGATTCCAATAAAGTGAAATCAAATGAGCAGATGCAGCAGGCAAGTGGAGTAGGAAAAGAGAATCTGGCACCACAGCTCTTATCCTCAGCCCACCTCTGGCCCCCAGAGCTATGAAGAACATTGCCTGTGAACTCTGAGGAGTGCAGCGTGACATTTGTGCCTGCTTCCCCAGGACTAACTGTCCCCTTGGTGACAATATTGCCAAGCTAAAAGCGTGCTGCAGGTTGCCAGTCCTGCAAACCAAACCCCTTCCCATTGCTATTGCCAGGAGGCAATCCTGCTGCTCATTGGAGAGGGCTCATGCTGCACTACAGGGCAGAGGCACTTCGGATATCCGCTGCTGGACAGCTGTACAACACTTGATCCTGGAAGCACCCACTCCTGTGGCCAAAAGGAGTGAGAGCATGCCTGGGCAGTCAGCTTTGCAGGAGTTTCAGACACCAGCCCAGCTCTCTACATGAAGTCATCCTCATGAACAGGGGACATGGATGGGAACTAGATCTGACTGTGGAAATGGGATGGGCCAGAGCTTTACAGACAGTGTCAGAGGGACCCACAACTAGCAGCATGGCAACATGTCAGGTCAGTGCCAGGTTGCACATAGCAATATGAGTTCAAATACAATGGGTGCCTGACCGGTACCTAACATAACATTTACAAAGTAAGTTCTACAAAATTCTTTATCTTTTTAAAAATTTAATTTTTATAAACCAAAAATATCATCCATGATTTTTCTAAATTAACAGGTAGAAGACAAATAGGGAAAGCAGCGGTGGAGCTGAGGCTATGTTGGGAATTTGAAAGAGAGTGTGCTGAGGAGAGGTAGAGTTAATGAAGCACAAAGGAAGAATAACGATAATTAAATGGCCCAGGATGACAGCAAGGAGAGATAAGGAGAAAGCTGGAGAACAAGAGGTGAGAATCCAGTAATTCATGAAAGAGGTGCTGGGAAGATGACAGTCTATAGACTAGGAGAAGTGATGGTAAATTCACAGTCTATGTAATACTGACCTGAAGGAAAAATTACCTGATGAAATACCAGCTTTTAGCTGTTTTATTTATTTTGTGGCCTATCACAATCCCTCATCAATTTATCTAATGCATTACAAGGTACAAAACTTTGGTGACTTCAAATACCCTCTCACTATTTCCAGAATAAAGCTGGACCCTAATACTGGTACCATTTAAAAAAGTAATTTAGCTTCCAGAACTAGTAGCAGATGTGTGACACAAACTATTTCATCATCGTTCAGGAACAAACCAAGAATAGCTTACCACAAGTTGAGTAAACTAAAAAAATCCAACCAAACTCAAACTTGAACCAACTTTCTCTTCCCTTTATAGTAGTACAGATCCCTACATTTTGATGGAGGGATATTATTGCAACTGAATGCAGTATTTGCTTATTCAGTGAGGGTTGTTGTGAATAGGAGAACATCAATGCATCCTAGAAGTTATTTTATGCTAAGTGTGTCAATATATAGCAAGGACTAAAGAAGATAGAAATCTACACAGAGGATGATAAAATATATTAAATAAATAAGGGTAAATGTAAAATCAAAATAATCTGATTTTAGAATATTAATGTGAAATGATAATCTAATACGTGTCCAGTTGATGGTTTTTCCATGTCTAAATATACACTGGTGAGATATTGTGCAGCATATACAAAACCATAAGGCATAGCGTCATTGCAACTACTTTACTAGTCACTTAAAGAGAATCCAACCATTGAAGTTAAGAAAAAAAATACCATCATTAAAGCTAAAAAGACTAACTAAATAGAAAATAAGAATTAACCTTTGGTTAAGCATGTGAACAGCACAGACAGAACTTGCTGCTCTTTACATATCACAGGTTTTTCAATAAATCCTGTCTTTTCAACCAGTTTTGTAATTCAAATTATGTTCTCAAATGCTTTATCTCCATGTTCTGATCATCCAAAATGAGGTTTTGAGCTCCACACATTATGACAGTAAATACCAAAGATAAAAACAAACAGAGGGAACATTTAATACTTCAGCTTTAAAGTACATAGCTGCATAAATAGCAATACAAAATGTAGTACAGGAGAACACCTTGTATTGCAATGTTCTTCCCTGCCTCTCCATGCCATACCCATAAAGGACAGCTTATTTTTGATGCAGTGTGATCTTTTCAAGCAGAGCACTCATACCATAGTGTATTTCATTTAAAAAAAAAAAAAAACGTAAAATTTTAAATGAAAATAACCTGCCATTGACTTCCTATTGTGAAAGGAAATTCATTCTGCTGTACAGAACAGGGCATCTCAGACTTTCAGAAACATAGAACTACTCTCCTTTTTAAAAAACAAGGCAATTACTTATGAATTGCTCTTTAAGTGAAAAGAGTGGGTGGGATTTTGAGAGCATTTTGCCAGAAGAATGTTTTGCCTGTGGGCTACAACTGCTATGGGCAGCACAGTGTCACTTCAATGAACTCCAGTTTACCAGGGCATGTGTGAATGGTTTCTTTATGCAAGGCTCTCACAGCCAATGTGCTTCTGAAGGAAACACTGTTTTGAGAAATTCTAGTCTTAGTCTTCTCCTCATTCCCTCAGTCTATAAAAATAAAAAGTTAGCTTAAAAATGTACTAGAGAAATAAAACTGCATCCAAATAAAATTTATTCACTCCCAGGCAACTGTGCTTCTATTTCTAGCATGTTGGCAGAAGATGAATTTGTGACTTAAGGGCAGAATTTTACAAGTGGAAATATAGCAAAAGAGGTACCCTTATGCAGTACGGAGTTCTCTACTTTGGAATGAGAACTTTCAGACTTCTCTCTGTTGCATATCTATGTTTACATGTTTACATGTCTAATGTTTACAGTCACAGTTGTAATTGTTAGGGATTGTTATATTTCTAAAATATAGAAAATATATATTTGTTTCAAAAACTGTGCATTTAAAAATGACAGTACAGAATAGATACTTTTCTCAAAGAAATACATTCATTTTGCCTGCTTTGAGTGTTAGTCTAGAATATTTGATAGGCATGTAAAACTATAATTTAAATTTTTTGGTAGAGCTGGAAAAGCTTCTTCATTATCAACTCTCAAATATATCAGCTTGAATAGTCTCTTTTTGGTTTTAGGTTGGGGTGGGTTTTTTTTCTTGTTTTTATTTTCTTGTTTGTTTCCTTGGGGTCTTTTTAGTTGCTGCTGTTTTTTAAATTAGTCTCTGGTTTTTGAGTTGCTTAAACACAGCTAATAAGAACTGAAAAGGTGCAATAAGTATGCATGCTTATATGTGCAAATGTAATAATAAATAATTATTAAGCACCACTTATGAAAACACAGGAGACACTCATTAGAAATTTAATGCCTTTCTCAAGATGGAAAGAAGAAGCTTTTCATCTCCAGGTGTATGGCATTCAGAGTAATCTCCATAAATCAGCTTTTAGTGAGCAAGGAGAAAGTGCTGTTGTTTATTCTGAAGCCTATTGCAACACAGAGCATAAAAATCAAAGAAACATGGGATAATTTTTCCCTTTAAATTGGATTTTTGCAAAAATAAAGAAGGCTCTGCTGTTTCTTTAAAGATGGGACACATTTTAGCTGAATTTACATTAAAGTCCTTCAGCTAATGGTGATATAATGTTCCTGCTGCTCCAAAACAGTAACATTCAGATAATATTTAAAAACGGCAACATAAATTAAGTTTTTACCATTAAACCAGTCTAAGTTGTTCCTGTTCAATGATGTGTGCATTGCAACACTAAAGCATATTGAAATCATTTTTGTATTGTTATTATCGATTAGTATAAAATTATGAATTCATTGCAGTGGCAGCTGGGAACCAAATCACAGGAGAACAAAGGCCCTATCTGCATGGTCAAATATACATTCTGGTCCAATCACAGTGTAATGTATACAAGTCTGCTATCAATTTTGAAGATCTAGGAGCTCCTAAGGAATTTATGTTTGGATCTAACAGGATAACCAACCACTGGCACAAGAGCATGCAGAGACAACATGGCAAAAAAGCCATGGGATTTCCCACATGTAGAGAATAAACTAGTCTGTTAGAGAAACATTTTAATTAATTAATCAATTAATTAAATTAATATTTTGGTGGTTGTTTTTTATGATCTTGAGAAGCAATTTGCTAGATGAGTAATGTCACTGATACCACATGTATTTTCACCCCAAGAATTACTGCTTGCTCTAGGAAAATTATGCCACAACACAACAGGGATTTTAAAACATCATGCCTTGTAATTTTTCTAAGATCACTATGCCACAACGTAAGCAATTCAGTAACAGAATCTCGTCATTTCTTTCGGACTTCAGATGGTATTTCATGGAAGCAATCCCATGTTGTTGCATTCTTACCTCTTGTTTTCTTTCTCATTTAAACTTCTTTATAATTTAATAATAAAAGCACTGATTTTTTTATTACAATATAAATTAATGTTATACCACTTAGTTGTCCTGACATCATGACAGGTTTCTTTTTCTGCGTCATTTCCCCCCCCCCCCCAAAAAAAAAAAGATAATCCAAAAGAGACAAAAATCCAGAAACAAGCCAGATAACTTAGCATAAATGTTGACTGAACGGAACTCTCCATGTTCTCAAAACTGCTAAATTATGAGTCATTTCTTACTATGATAAAAGGGATTACAGATTTTGTCTTACAACCATAAAAAAACCCCAACACACACACACACAAAAATCACAGGAAATACAGGAAACAGTATCAATAGCTCTCCTACATTTTACTGTTCTGATTGCATCAAATACGCACATCCTAAGCAGAAGGCTTTGGTAAAGCAGAGCAGATGGCAGGACTTCTGGAAGAGAGCAGGTGGGACTGGGAATCTAGGCCCCTCTGCTTTAGCCTTGACTAGTACAATGCTGTGATGAGTTCAGAGGTCGACCTCAAATATAAACAATGGGGATAATGTTACCTAATTTCTGGGGCTGCAGTGAGGACTAGTGCTGAGGCAACACTTCAAAAATGCTTTACAAGCATTGCATACTAACGGATAAGGAGAGTCTTTTGGAAGATGGAAAGACTTGGAGTTATACACTGAGGGTTCCCAACAGAGTAAATGAAAATAGTATTGGTTTATATTTGGCAATAGCCATGTAGAAAAAAAAAACTATCACTTCTTGAGTGTAGACTAGAAGATGTGTCTCTCCAAAGGTGCTGGGATTAGGGTCCAGTGCATCGGAGTGGGGGCAGTATCTGAATGCACATGCACTCACACCTAGGGGCTGAAGAGCTACTTCTTTTGTGAAAACAAAATATGCTTCAACTTTTTTGGAAGGGAAAAAAACCTGTCATGAGTCAAGAGCTGAATCTTTCTGGAATGCTATAGGATGTATTTCTTTGGGATAGGGACATCCTGGGCCTTTTACACACAGAAAGCCCATTTTCAAGATAAAATAAAACCCTCTTGCTCAACACTTTGTTCTCAAACCATGGAGACTGAAGTGGGCTGAAGCTACCCCGAAGCTCAGTAACTCACTATATGAAGTTGCAGTGCTGTGCTGTGCTAAGGAGAATTAATTGGCTTCTTAAGCTGGTTTTGTAACTTATGCAGATATCTATGCTAACAAGCATCCGTATCACCCAGTTACACCTCTGTTTACTACATTGGCATAATTTCTGTAGACACTAGTTCATTGGTCATATTTATAGTTAAACAATAACTCCTTGAAAAAATGCTGACACACGTTTTAAATTAAAGTGTCAAAAGAGCAAAGATAGCTCTATTAGTGATGACCAGTTTTACAGCCATTTTAGAAACACAGGTGCTAATGGGATTAAAATGCTTGTGAAAATTCATAAAGACTGCTTAAAAATAGAAAGAACTGTTGTTAGCATAATTCCTCAAACTATGAATATGTGTGAACTCCTAGTCCACCTAAGTGTATGAAATTTTAAATGTATGAAAATTTTAAGGACTCAGATTAAAAAAGACATCTCTGTTATATATTAAACCATCATGAGTGAAAACAAAGACTAAGTTAAGGCTAAGGACACACACTAATGTAAGCCACAAAACCACTGAACCTTTTTTTTTTAAAAAAATCCTATTTAATAAAGAGCATCACTATTCTGCTGTCATAAATGCTGTTCTGTCATTAATATCAAGTCAGCATATGCAGCTTAATTTACTTTTGATTAGATATGCATTGTATGAGTCAGTGCAGATCTTAAAAGTCTATTATAAAATACCGCAGTCAGGAGAATAATAGTTAATACAAAGCAATTGACTTCTTCTGCTGATTGAGTCTGATTAACGTGGATGGCAGCCACACATGCACAGGAAGAAAATAAAACTCGGCAAAAGAACTCAGGGGTGTGTGTGCTGGCGTAGAAGTCCTGGTGATGTTTTTTCCCCCAGCACATTTTCAGAAAGGAAGAAAACAAACAAATCCATAATGAAGACATTTCTGGTTGCCCCTCTACACATTTCAAGAGAGTTTGCTTTAGTTTTCCTGGCTTTCTTGGCTGCAGTAGAATGAATGGCATAACCAGAAAGTGGTTTCCACATGTAACTCTACTTGCTTTCTCTTTTATCGAAGATCCCCAACATATTTATGATGCTCTTCCCTATTAAAAGAGTAAATTGTGTAGTTAGAAACCTCTAGGTGTCAGTGAGGAACAGGCAAGGGCTCACAACAGAGTGTGCAAGGGACAGGCAGCGCTTCAGTTTCCCAAGAATCACCCTCACCACGGGAACTCGGACACATCGAAAGACCATTAGACATCCAGGTTCAGCAGTAAGGACCAACTCCTCTGCTTTTCACTGCCAGCTCCTGGAACTAACAGTTTGTATTTAGAGGGGTTATTAAGTCTCCATTTCAGATGATGTTTTTTGAAAATTCTTTCTCCCCAATAAGCATATACTGCCAGAACAGTCTGCTACGTTTATCCTCCATTTTTCTTTCTGTACTTGCTAGAGAATGACATAATTAAGTCATATTCAGATACATTAAGAAAAGCATGTAGTTTACTTGCATGCCAATCTCTCAAATGGGAGTAAATGAATGCAGATGACAAAAATAACTTGCACCTAATCACATCAGCAATAACCTACAAGTGAGATACGGGAGATAGGCAACAAATCTTTGTGGTCATTATGCTGGCCAAACACTGTAGGAACAAAGAACAGCAGGCTTTTGCTAGTGCTGTTTCAGTTTCACAAGATGACATGTGTGACCTGGAGCTACTGTCAGACTTGAAGCACTCTAAACCTATGTGTATATTATTTTCCTATGAAATGTGACATTAACTTAATCACTGAACCATATTTATTGCAAGGCATCTAAAAAGCACAGAAAACATGAACAGTAGCGAATTACAGCCACTTGCCATCAGGCTAAATGCATAGGAACTCAGCTTAATCACCTAAACACTGGTAACCATCACCACTGAAACTGTACTGAGACATCTGCACAGGGCTGGCTGATGACAGACAATCAGTAGGAGATCTGCATTCTCCAGAAGAGAATGTTAGTCTGGAGAAGACCTGGAGAATCTCAACCACCACCAGATGCCTGTGACTAGGCACTAAAACAACCCTGAAAAGATACCATAGAAAAGTTTATAGATGCATGCCCCCACTTAGAAGTATTTCCACACTTAATTTAACTTGCTGGTATTCTCTATAATAACACTTGTTGGCATTCTCTATAGTAAGTCCACAGAATGAGACTGGACACAAATAGTAAATAAGGCCTTTGCAAGTATATAATAACTTTTGATTGCAATAGTTAAATGTTGTATTCACACTAAATTGCCAATTGTTTAAGCAGGGCTTGTAAAGAAAGATTTCACTTCAGCAGTTCTTCAGGTAATTGCCAAAATACCAAAGTACTATGTCCATAGTGGTGTGTTGCTCTTTACCTGAGCCCAAAAATAGTTTGATGCCACAGAAACACTCTGTCAATGTGTTTTAATTCAGTTATATATTTTCAGTCATTAAGTTTGAATAATGAGCAAATTTTCTTGATCTAGTTCTGTTTGAAATCCTTGAATCCTGCTTTTTTAAGACTGAAATGGTCATAGAGATCACAGTAATATCTTCTATCTTATTTCCATTCAAAAAGGATAATTGAATATCAAAGTATGGCAAAAAGAAACATAATTTATTCTGAAACTGCTACAAAAATACAAGATACTAAAGATTAAAATAAATCATTTTTAAAGGGACTTATGGTTTTTTGAATCGGGTTTAATTTTACTTAAGTTAAACTTGAAAGAGTTCTCTTTCTTTCTCCAGTCTTTCCACACTGGTGCCATAGCTATCCGAATGTAAACATATTTCTCTTTGGAGGCATTCATGGTGGAAAGGGTAAATATTTTCTAAGTATGCTGCTATTAGTACTTAAAAACAATGTGTGATATTTCCTTGTGGCAGTCCATCAGGACACAGAAAATCAGGCTTGATTTTCCCCAAAGGAGAAAATAAACCCACAACATGGTCCCCATGAAAAGTTTTAAATTTAATTTCATTTCAGTTGCAATGACAGTATCTTGAAAGTGTTCAGATAGAACTCTAATCAAACACAGAATACCCCAGCAAACAAATGGAGTCCTGCTTACCTTCTCTTTCACAGGAATAGCAGTTTGCTGCTATCTTACTCTATTTTGTCAGTCACTGCTTTGGGGACATGGATCTAAAGCTTTCTCTAGTGATCCATCTTTTATGATGGAAGAGATCTCTGTCTTTTAATTATTTTTTCATGAACTTACAGTCCAGGGCACAGCTTAGCCCCATATGACATGACTGTGACTAGTAAAAAGTTGATCAGCACCTTCCCCAAGGAGATGTTTTTGCTCATTAATGTCAATCCTGCATTTCCCATCTCAATTTTCTTTTGTAAGCCAGATTCCTCAGTGCTACAATACCTTCTCATGGACCGTGTTTTTGAAAACTTAGAAGAGGAGATTAAAGGAACATGCTTTGACTAGAGGATGAGACTACAGATAAACCGCTCTACAAATTCCAGGACATAACATGGTAAGAACACCCCAAATGAAATCATTGCAGCTTTCCTTGTTGAGATGAGAAGGTTTTAGAAACTTGTTTTTGGTGAACACTCTAAACTTTTCACAGAAGGTCAGCATTTTTGGAAACCAAAACCAAGATACCAACCCCAAAACTTTTAATAAAAAATGCATTTTTCTGCCAAAAAAGATTTGGCAGACATGGTAGTATTCACTCAATTTGTTTTCATTTATCCTAAGGTCTAATTTTATCCAAGCTCCTTGGAAATACCAGGACAGAGAGATCTCAAAGTGTTAATTCCTCCAAAAGCATACATTGAAGATACTTCTGACATGATGAAGTGAGTTGGAGCTGCCTTAGCTTTCCCCTCACCATCCTTTGTCACTGTGTCTATCCATACATCAGCTCACCAGGTATCACTGTGGTTTGAGAAAATTAATGGTCTGAATGAAAAGTGTCTCAGAGGTTCTTACACTGAAGATTTATCAATTCTCCTATTGTTTGCAACCAAAGAGGGCAGCACATTTCTGTAATATCAAGCCAGTCTATGGATGGACTGGCAACTTTTGCTGTGGACTAGGAGGGAGCTCAGCTTAGAGCTGAAGTTAAGCAAAATGCATTTTATCTGAAATCTTACAAGATTCAGAACTGTAAGTATATTTTCATCTTTCTGCCTTGTGTTTTCTTCTGAAGCTGTACAAAATTATTTTAATATCTTTAAAATAGTACAATGACCTGACAACTCTCTTATTTCTGTTTGCTATGTATTCCAATATAATATCATAGTCCCCTCCCTTTTGCATCCCAGAAAAAGCACAAACTAGATACACCCTCAAGTTTCCTCTTTTTTAAAAATAATACTTGTGTTTTAAGTGAAACATTTCAAACATACCTCCTCAACTGCTTACATTAACTCAAGCTCAGCACAGTTTCAACTGCCCCATGCATGGCTTTTTCTGTGGTATAAAGATGTGCATAAGGCCTCTCAGAACAATTGCTGTAATTATTTCTTCAGATCTTTGGCCACATTCCCATTTCAATCAAAGTAACAGCTGGTCTCCTTCATTCTCCTACCTCTACAGGAGCTGCTGAATTGTCTTGCTTCCAGTTCCTTATGCCAGTAAAAAATGGAGAAAGACAGAGAAGGGGTGAGACAAAAAAACTGGAAAAAATGAAGGGTTCCGCTCTCCCAGGTACAGTCTGAGTATGTAAAAAGACAAGGATAAAACATTTGACTTGCTGTACAGACATGGTCACTGGTTTTGTATGGCTTCTAAAGGATGACAACGACTCTTGACTATGATGCCTCTTGGACTTTGATTCTCAAACACAACAGACAGAGATTAATGATAAGACTACAAGTCGGGGCAAGTACCGGCTCTCACTCTCTAAGGCACATATTACAGGCTTATGCTGACCACAAACACTAGGCTGACTGGAGCTTATGATGAGAAGATTTTATATAAACCTGACTAGATTACTTCCAGTTCATCACCTGACTTCCAGTTTCTGACCTATTCCTGTGCACAAAATACAGATTTGTCAGACTATGTTCTTCAGACACTGCTATTTCCTAGAAGAGCTGATGACTGAAAACACTTGCTACATTATTAGTGCACTGTTGACAACTCCGAGCTCATTTTCCTTAATTGGCACATGTTCTCTAAGGAAACTGTAACTCACAGGACCAAATTATCTTCTGCTGAATGCAAATGGCTCATTTGCAGCTAAGGCATGAGCAAATGCAAGCCTGTATTACCTTTTAAAGTTATTGATTGAAAGAGGTTAGGTGCTTGAGGCAGCAGAATGGAGGAAAATTGTTTTTTAATTATTTATTAATTATTGATTGTGACTAAGGATATCAAACATTTTCCATAAGAGGGTATCTTGTTTTAATTTTGATGGGACCACAAGAAGGTATTTCTGTTTTAATTAGAACTACATAAGACTTTGACCATGTAAACTGAAACCACATAGCCCAGGAAAAATAACATTACTCATGTAAAAAATTCTGAAGATCCCTTATTTGAACTACACAAAATACACACAGTTTAAGACCAGATGAGAAACACTGAATGCTTTTAACATCCTAAAGGCCAGTAACATAAATCACAGCACTGCCTGAAGAAGGCAGTAACACATGAAAGAGGCATCCAAAAAGGGGCAGATTTTGCATTCAGTAATAATAGAGACAACCTCTCCAGCACTCATCCAATTCTCATTAATGAAACCAATCTATATTTAAATGTGTTTAAATTAAGGTACGTTGATTCAAAATGGTACTCTGGGTTCACAGGCGCTATATTGCGTTCTTTGAAGCAATGTCTCCTTCATACCCTGAACTCCCATATGTTGGGTAGCATGTAAAATCTACACCTTAAATTGGGCTGTGAACAAATATGGATAACAGGTATGGGTTGATGCTAATACTTGTATTAATCTCCTTAGCAGAAGAATATTCTGCAAAACACTTGAAATTTTCAAACAGTTGAAAGAGAATGCATGTGTGGGAGAAGAATAGGTTCTTGAACCCATAATTGTGACTCCCACACTGTTTGTTGCAACTGTCTGTGGTGATAGTGTTTATAATACCTCATCCTTTCAAGGCCGACACCTCTTCAGTGTGGTGAAATATTAAGCTTGCTTTTTATTGCCACAAAATAGTACACATTTTAAAGAATCTGGCTGTGTTCACAGATTTAGAAAGAAAGCATATTCAGGGGGCAGTGTGGTGGCAAAAGCAATATATTGTTCATTTATTCTAATACAGTCCCCTGTGGTCCTACATAAAGCTTGTGTCCATTTGCAGCCGTGCTAGCATTGACAACCTAATTGTCAGTACATTCATGGAAAAAGCAAATGTGCATGCAAAACAGCACAATTCATGCTGTACACCAATAGAATACAGTAGAAATTTGTACTTATTCACTAATACTTAGCTGAAGCAGACTTTGAGGATATTTCTTCTAGTTTTCATCCATATGATGAACCAATAGTATCAAGCAGTGAATGTGCATCTCTCTGACTTCCATGAAACTACTCCTGGAATGACTCAAGTTCCCTACAATGCAGGATGAGACTCACCCCCCAGTTTTTGGATGCACCAAATTAAAAATCCAGATAAAACATGCATACTCACTCAACAATCTTTCAGCAACAAACCAAGATAATTACCAATGTGACAGTATGTGTAAAGTAACTACCAATTAGGAAACTAGCAATGCGAGAATAGTAGTTTAAGATATCCAACCAATAGTCTCTGAAAATAGTACAATACTTGACAAAAGGGAGGTGATTATGCAGCTATAGCACGCATTTTTTACTAATTTAGTATTCGTATCTTAAACTACATTCCCTGTTCTAAGAAATGAAAATTTTATTAGTGTGAATACTGTATCTGATGTGATGCATGCTACATACATTCCTTTAAATTTAAACTACCCTTCAGAGGTGTTTTGAACGAAATTCATATCTTCAACAACTAACTCAATACACAAATATTTTATTATCAGCTCCTTTCTAGAGCAATAAACCTGGCATGATATTAAAAAAAATTGAAAGAGATTTTGTCAAAGATGTCATAAAAACAGGACGGATGTATGACAGAGTATGTTTTAAGTCACAATTTCATTAATTTATGTTGCCCCTCTGCTGCTCAGCAACAGACCATGCCATTCACAGAACTATTAATTTTATAACTGCTCCCACATATGTACAGTGAAGACTTCTGTTCTGTGCCATTAGTGATTTGCAGAGCAGAAAGAAAGGGGCTGTTTCTCTCTGATGAACATTGACACACCTTTCCTCAGCTTCCTTACCAGATACACCTGCTAAACCACACCTGTGTTGATATGCACAACAGGCAAACAAAGTACTGAAATAGCAAATAGCTGGTGTTGAGGACCTGGTATTTGCAACATGGGAATTTGAGGGTTTAAGCCCAAATCAAGCTTGGTCTTGGAGACTGAACGCCAGCTCTTAGTGGCTGGAGTACACTAGATGCAAACACCTGGGACACATCTTTTCAGTTTCATTCCAGAGAAAACCACCCAAGGGGCTGCAATACTATTCATGGTGAAAACCAAACAACAGCTCGTGGGGAAAATGTGGACATTCTCTACAAAATGGCTGAACTAAAAAGTTAACAAAGATACCCTATGAAACACCCTATGAAACCCTGAACCATGCTTTGGGTCCAACAGAAAGGTTACAGCTAAAGCAGAGAAGGGTTGTCCCAACCAAGAACAGGCTATCCAGCAGAGACAGAGCAAGAGGGAGGTCTAGCTCAGGGGCATGAATCAGAATGGCCTTTATGGAATAGAAGACTGGGCAGGCATATACCAGAAAGTTTTTCTATGGGTCCACACGGCTCACAGCTGCTTTCCTGATGCCCTTGTGAAGACAAGCAGAAGCCTCTGCCTGGCTGAGGTGAACAGCCCTCCTAAAAGAAGCACATTAAGCAAAATGAAAGCCTCAAGTCTTACTTCTGCCAGCAGGGAAACAGGTAGTGAGAAAGAAGAAATCTGGTTTCCATCTGCCTACACTCACACTTGCTTTTCATAAAACCTTTTCACCACCTAACTTAGGAGAGGTCAGCAATGATTCACTCTCCCCTGGTTCCAAAATCAAAGCTTCCTTCAAGAAGCCTGAGGGAATACATTCTCCTTGGCAGGGTATGAATCTAACACACACTGTAGTGGTATTCCCTATTCTCTCTTCATTGGTCTGTAGTAGGTAACCAAAAGTAAACAGATTTTAAACAGAAGGGAGAACATAGCTAGTGTCTTACTTCTGTAATTGCAAAGTGCCTATTATTATATATTTTCAGTTGTGCACTAATCAAAATTCTATGGAAACTAATTACTGAGCCTGGAGTGATTTTGCTATGTTCATAGAATACAGTATGTGACAGATGTAAACAACAGATATAGGGACCATTTACCCTCTTTCATGACAGAGGTTGTGTGACCAGAGTCAAACACTTCTGGGGACACTGTACTTACTAGGGATTCTTCTGAGAAGCACTATTTTTGGAAAAGCCTGGCACAAAATTTATAACCATCTACTGAAGAATATTGCATTTGTATACTGTCTCTAATTTTACTCATTTTACTGCCACTTACTGCTTTAAATTTTAATTGGAGGTATCTGTCTTAAAAGATTAAATGCAAGCTGGCTTTAGTCACCTACATGACATAAGACAGATCTTCTGATACTTTGGGTTCTGGACTCAAATCTTTGGTGACGAGTGGATGAGCTTTGACAGCAGGCACTGATAGCCAAGATATGGAGCTGAAAAACTGCCTCCCAGCTCTTCCTCTCTCCCTGTTTGAGCATCTGGGGTACTACGCACTGAAGGCATTCAGTCCTGCACAAATTAATCCCAAAGTGTGTCCACTCTTATTACCAACAGTTCATAATAAAGAAAATTTACACTTATATTGTAAACAGACAGTAAAAAATAACTAGGAAAAGGAGCAGTATTTTCACTAGGATATTGGGCTCAAGATTTTTGCTCCATGTCACACAGCTGGTGAAGGAGTATATTAAGGGACTGTAACTGAAATGTGTAATTTGGAAGTCTTGAAGGTGTTTTCTGACAGAAATTGAAAAACTCAAGAAAGGGATGAGTGAGAAAATCTGTTCTGAACTGAGAATAGACTTGAAAAAGATGAGAACATAGAGAAGGGATGTGTAATTTGCTTAGACTAAAGATTTTAAACTTTTGGAATTTGTATCCTACATGATGTGAGGGATCTTGTAGTACGACTGCAGAAATAATCAGGCTCAAATGAAACAGGCTGACAAAGAGCATTTACAAGGGATGACTTGAAGAGCTCAATGCTGCACAATTTAAAATGAGCAAAAAGTTCATTTGAAATGTTTTCCAATTATTATTTTTCTTTTTTTTTTTAGAGAACAGAGGGTGAAAGATAGAATGATTGTTAGGAAATTATAAATATATTCAGAAACTACCACATCAGACAAGGAATGACTTGCAAGGCTTGACACCCTGTAGTAGAGCTTTTTTACCTTCTGGTAACCTTTACAAAATAACTGAGAGAAGTGGCACCTGAAGTGACTCTATGGTTACATAGAGACATTTAATAATGCCGAGGGAATGGTGAGGTTATACTTCTCTTTGGAAAGGGAGGAGGGGCAGTGTGAGCTGAAGAAAGGGTTTCAGTATTTTGCAAGTATCCAGAACATATCTGTGAGGAACATACATGAAGAAAATAAAAGGAGATGGGAAATATATGAAAGCTGTCTGGAATTAGACAGAGGAAAGCAGACTAAATCCAGAGGTGTCTTTTAGAGTTTTGAAAGTAGCAGTTTTCCAAAGAGAGGACATGCGACAATATCAATTCAGAAATATTCAGCCACTAAGCAGGAGCTAGCTACAAGTCCTAGAAGACTACTTCCTATTAATAATTTTGGCTTTAAGCTGAGACTATTCAACTGAAATAGCAGAGGAGAAAAAAGAGGCATATGGGTGGATCAAGAATGGCTAAAAACCATCAGTGTCAGATTGCTGTGGAAAAAATGTTAAATATGGTCTTGGATTTTAATAGATGAAGTATTTCCAGTATAGACAGGGAGATATTAGCAGCACTGTCTGGAAACTACAGCCTGTATACCATGTACAGCTTTGGCCACTGTTCAAGAAAGAGAAATTAATCAAAGCAAGAAAGTCTAACTGAATGAGCAAGTCGTGGAAGTGAATTCAACACAACATGGAACTGAAAGAGTTTGGCTTGTTTGACCCAATCAAAGAAACAGTTGGAAGTTTTTTCCAGTGTTTTTTTTGTGGGCTTTTTGTTTGTTTGGGGGTTTTGGTGGCTTTTTTTTTGTTTGGTTTGGGTTTTTTTTTAATGTGTGATCATCAAGTACCTATGTAATTAGGGCTGAAAATGAGAATTCTAATCAAAATTGAAAACAGTGGGATTAGGAAGTGAAGTAAATCTAAGCAATTTTAAGAGAGAGTTCATAAACAAGAAAGCCTCCAAAGATCATATCACAGAATCACAGAATATGCTGAATTGGAAGGGATACACAATTATCATTGAGTCCAACCCTTAGCCCTGCACAGGACAGCCCCAAGGGTAACACCATGTGCCTGAGAGTATCATCTAAATGCTTCTTGAACTCTGTCTGGCTTGGGGCTGTGACCACTTCCATGGGGAGCCTGTTCCAGCACTCAACCACCCTCTGAGTGAAGAACTTTTTTGTAATGTCCAACCTAAAGCTGCCCTGACACAACTTCAGGCCATTCCCTCAAGTCCTTTCACTGGTCACGACAGAGAAGAGATCAGTGCCTACCCCTCCTTTTCCCCTCACAAGGAAGTTGTAACTGCAATGAGGTCTCCCCTCGGTCTCCTCTTCTTCAGGCTGAACAAAGTGACCTCAGTCACTCCTCACTCCTCTCAAGGCCCTTGACTCACATCATTTCCCAGTCTGTCTGTACATCCAGAGTTGCCCTATCCCAGGTGCAAAATCTTGGCACTTTTCCTCGTTGAACTTCATATGGTTGGTTATTGCCCAGTCCTCTAATTTGTTGAGGTCTTCCTGCGGGACCTCCCTGTCTCTGAGGGATTCAACAGTTCCTCCCAGTTTTGTGTCATCTGCAAGCTTGCTTGGTATCCCTTCCAGCCCTGCATTCAAGTGGTTTATGAAGATATTGAAGAGCACAGGGCCTAAGATGGAGCCCTCTGGAACCCCACTAGCGACAGGTCACCAGTCTGATGTCACCCCATTCACTGTTACCCTCTGTGCTCAACCCAGGAGCCAATTGCTCACCCACTACAGGATGTGTTTATCCAGCTGTGGGCTGGATGTTTTGTCCAGAAGGATCCTGTGAGACACAGAATCGAAAGCTTTACTGAAAGCTAAAAAAATTACATCAACTGGCTTCCCTTAATAACTAAGTGGGTTACTTTGTGATAAAAGGAAATCAGGTTTGATAAGCAGGACTTTCGTCTCATGAAGCTGTACTGGCTGTGACCAATGACTGCGTTATCTTTCAGGTGTTCTTCAATACCTGCCAAAAAAATCTCCATAACTTTACCAGGCACTGAAGTGAGATTGTTGTCATGTCATGGTTACGTGTAGGAGTTGGTGATTAGACTCAACAACCCAGGAGTAATGTTATGCAAATAATGGGCTTATACAGACAGCTAAATGAAAGCAAGACTAGAAATAAAAACAGTTATGGTTGACTCCAAATGGAAATTCTGATAGTCAGTGAAATGGGAAAATACCAGTGTTTAATTCTACTTTCAGTCAATAAAATGATTCACTTAATTCTTGGGTTACTCAATAATTTTTAAAAGCCTTTAAAATTTTGTTTGGTTTCAAAACATCTTTTCAAAATGAAAAGCTGAAGCATTTATTTTAGAAACCACTGAAATGGCATGAATCATCTTTTCAAAGGTGTCTAGTATTTTCAAAGGTATTCCAGCCAAATCTATTTGAGGATTCAAAACAAATTCATAAATTGTTTCCAAGGGCTCACAATCAGCACAACAAAAGAAGTGAAAACTAATTCACACAAATCCAATCTTCAGGGAGAATAAATAAGAATTTATCTGTGGTCAGAAGGTTGGACTACTTTTTCAGGATTTAAATATCCCAAAAGGTGCCTCATTTTATTTCTCATATTGGATTTTTATTTTTATCTTGACAGGAACAGTGAATTCAAGAGTAACTTGATCAACCTTAAATGGAGGTTTTTAATATTAAACAAAACTTGTCTGTGGTGGACAAAAAAATGAGCACGAGTATGTGTGTGACAAGCTGTGGAATCTCAAGACTTCAGCAGAGTAGGGAATTTAATAAAATTCTTGCAAATGCCTCTATATTTAGAGAAGTTTACTATCTTTTTTCCTCCTTTTGAACACAATGATTACATGAGACTGTGAAGAAGAGCAATTGATAAAAAACATTTCAATAATTTTAGCAACCAAAATGTTTATAGGTAACAGGGCCTGAATACACTGTAATATTTTCCTTCCCATCAAGTTGCATCACAAAATCCCAAACTTAAATAGACTTTAATTAAATCTTTCAGGTAGTCTTGGTGTTTCCCACGTACAAAGTTAGATGTTGTACAGCTATGTTGTACTTGATAAATGCCAGTGAAAGTAAATTAAGCACAGACACAGATTTCATATAATGAATGTGAATGACCTCTTCAATCCAAAGTGTATTTAAAATAAATGCAGGCTTGTTTTGTTGGGGTTGTTTTCCTTCTTCACAGCAAAATAGTTTATTTTCTTCTGAATTACTTATATTTAAAAATGTGCCTTCTGTGTATGTATTCTAGAAAAAAACATTTGAGTATTGGGACAAACAACTCAAAAAGAAGTTTAATGAAAAATGCAAGGATTTTTCTAGTAACCGAAGTTATTTTTCACTCAGTTTTACTTATCTAAGAAGAATCAGTAATACACAAAATACTGTATCTCTGAAGAGGTGAAGGGCTCAAAAATAAAAAAGTAAATATGTTTTCCAATAACTATTCATGTGGATCATTTCTTTTGAAGTCCACAGTAAAGTTGATGGATTAACAAATAGTCTACTTTCAAAAGAAAGATGTCTCTGTATTCCTAACAAATAAAATGACCTCATTTTATATTAATTTATTTCCTGACATTCCTTTCTTGGGGTAATACAGATGTTAGTTTCAGCTGAGTTTTCCATAAGTATATAATGCTTGTCTTAAAAAATAATAAAAATAGATATGATTTAGTTTCTGTAACGATTATTTTAGAGTACCTTCGTAAAACAGAACTTTACATTCCACTCTGTTCAGATTCACATTTTAGGACGAACGATAGAAAATATTTACCCTGGATATGCATCTTTTAGTCTGAACAAGAGTTCAAAAAACCCAAAAACCATAACATGCAGATTCTCTGTTTTAATACCATCTGTAATAGCATAAGTCCAGAAGACTAAAATGGGGGTTCTAACTAAAAAACAAGCAAACAAACAAAAAAAAACCACAACTCCAAAAACCCCAGAAAAAAAAATACTGTGCATAAAAGGTCTTCCTAACAATGCTGCAAAAGTAGCTGAAAATTTTGACTAAAAGGAGTTCGCCTGATAAAGAAGTGGAGGATAAGTAAAGTAGAAGTAAACTGATAGCGAGTAGGTTTAGACCAGACATTAGGAAGAAATTCTTTACTGTCAGGATGGTGAGGCACTGGAATAGGTTGGCCAGATTAGCTGGGGATGCCCCATTCCTGGAAGTGTTCAAGACCAGGCTGGATGAGGCTTTGATCTCCATCATTTCTAAAGGAGCAGAGGTCAAGCACATAGTTCTCATTTTGACATTCATAGATTGGGTACAGTGAAACAGAGATTCTTGTGGAGTTCCATATTGTGGAAACCAGCGCATTAGGACAACCACCTAAAAGCTGCATCCACACAAACCAGAAGGAACACTTGTCATTAGAAAAGACGAGGCACCATAGCAAGAAAATAAAAGTTAAAAACCATTCCCCACTTCTTGATGACTTTCAAGTTTCGCCACATCTTACTCTAATATCAGTTGCATAATTGAGAACATCATGGGCTCACTACAAACTCGAGTGGATAGAATTTGATGCCACCTGATGCAGAATTCTTAGGACCACTTTTGATGCATTAGGGAAATGCAGTTTTCCTGAAAGTTGTGCAGGTTTAAGGGTAGTGAAAAAAACCCAAAAATTCCATTTCCACCTGCTAGCACAGTTACTTTGGTTAAGGACCGTGATGCTTTCCCCTAGTTCCTGAAGACAGTAGCCAGAGTCCACAGAATTATTTATACTGTTAATTTCGTTTTGAAAACATAATATGGACTTGATGTAAATGCATACATTTTCCTGATAACTTTTTAAGGGTGTGGGTCTCAGACATTCTAAACATTGTCATGTTACCCTAAACCATATACAGTTTCATGACCGCCTTGATCAGAGTGCCTTATGAGCCACATTTCTCCACTCTGTTGTTGCTGTGCTGTGATTAAATCCAACTCAGTCTGCTTCCTTGGGGTCAGCATACAACCAACCTCAGCACACAAGTACAGTTCAGTTGTTCCTGTTTTCGCAGTAATCAGTATAAAATGCTTTGCTGTGTAGTACTTGAGTTTTCAAAGGTCTTAAAAAACATAAAGCTGCTCTGAAGGTGGCTTTGTTCCTTTGTGCTGGGGAGACTTCTCTGTGTACCCTATTGCAGCTCTGAAAGGCCAGCTGAAGTGCTGGGGATGGGAAAACCAGTTCCTTCTGATTTGGGATAAATGCTATTTCTTTTTTTGCTCCTTTTTTAAAGTTAGATGTTATTTTAAAACCTAAGAAAGAGTGGTTATGTCATTCATTAACAATAATGATTGCTTCCTTTTTAGCACCTTCTCTCCTCCTGACTATACCCAGACTTTCTAAACCATATCTTTTTTTGCTATTTCAGCACCATAGTCAGCTATATTAATGATGTGTATATTATCTATATTATTATTTCTTATAATAGTTCTCTATATTATATATGTTGGTGTGAGGTACAGCATTACAAAGAAGGTGTAATGCAGATGCCTCCTAGATACTCTGGCATTTGGAGTTGCACTGACAGACTGAACTTCCACTCCCTGTGGAGAAGTTCTTCCCTTTGTCCTTATATATATATCCAGGTCAGAGAGTTAAATTGGGTAATCAAACCATTCTTAAAAACACATTTTTCATGCTCTCTTAGCAGAGGGCCCATCCTCTCAGATGCTTGAATGAAGAAACTAAATTTTCCAAGCAAATCTGTGGCCCCCCAAAAAGGTATCTCTGGACTGTTCATATTTATTTTAATAAATCTTGAAAAACTGGTTAAGTTCCAGGGAACTGGGGGTAAACCAGAGAGAACAGAAAAGCTAACAAAGGAAATTTCAGGTTGAAGGGCTCTTAAGCTCCCATACCTCTCCCTGCAGACCTGAGTGTATGAGTGGTACAGACTTCAATAAATCTAGTATGGAAATAAGCAAATATTACTTAAAGTAATTTCACTGCAATTACATCTGGACAAGCATACTACATATTACCCTAATAAATTTATGTGCTCAGTTGACAGAAGGAGCTATATTGATGCATTAGGATTATGTGTATTAACCTATATGCTGTTCAAGCAACTTACAACAGTATAACTGCTAAAAAAATTGTGGTACGACCACCACAATCATATTCAGGAATTAACTGTCAGACTTAGCAGCAAATTAGTGTGTAATCAGTCTGATCCTACAGGAACTAGTGTGCTGCCCTGTTTTTTTCATTTGTTTAGTCCAATGGTGTACACAAATATGTCATAAATGGATATGCACCTTCTTTCTGAGGCAGGGTGTTCAGGTGACCCATTATTTAGATTGAAACAATGACAATTCTTCTGAATTCATCTTTATGTTTTCTGCTGAAAGGCTGAATACAACTTTATATTTTTTATTAATTTAAGACAGATGACCACATAGAAGGTTAAAATTTCACTAATAACTCAAGGTCTGGAAAACACAGATTATGTCATCCATCTTCATTGGAAGTTCACAATATCCAGCTTCTCAAAAGCAGGTTTAGAGATCTGTGACAGGAATAACCTGTAACATCTGACATTGGTCAGTTCTTCAGAAATAAAGGCATAATAAGATCGTATGACTGAAGGCTGAAGAGAGGATGAAAACTGGAAATGATGTGAAAGTTCTTTTATCAGGAAGGTTGGAGTAAGACATCACTGTCCATATAAATCGACAAAGGAAAGTTCTATTTCTATCATGAATTATGAGGCTTAGTAATTATATGAGATCACGTGTCTATTGCCTGAATTATGAAAGATGTTCATGACCCAGTATCTAGATTTAGTATCTTTGTGAAATGAATGGAAACTCACTTCCAGCTCTGAGTAAAAAAAACCCCAAATTACACTGTATACTTTTCTGATGACTCAAACCACATGAGATTTGCAGACCCTTGCTTATAAGCCTTAGTAAGACACAGGTATTTCAATTGGTGTTGCCTTTACCATCTGAACTGGCATCTTACCCAAACACTATTTTAAACAACTTCAGATTATCAGATCACCTCTCAATCCGTTTTACCTTTCTGTACCTTTAGGACCACTCTAAAATATTCAGCACTGAGTTGCAGGCAAAATTAATTTAAGAACTCCTTGCAGTAAGAGAAAAAGTAGCGGCTTCTTTTTCAAAACAAGTCTTTTATCCAACCCCAAACTGCTTCTGCACCTTAACAGAAGTTCATTACTTAATATTTTGGAGCTCATTATTTCAAACTGTCAATGAACTCATTAATCATCAACTATCAAACAGGCATCATTCATAATCACAAGAATTTATGGCTGAAGGGATTTACTGCCTCCTACAAATATCCAAGCACTCAGACACTAATCAGTTAGGTAGAAATAAAACATCTGGCACATCACAATGTTTGTATTGCACTGACTAAATTCAAACAGTTCTATAATATAATGGAATGGCAGAACTTAAATTTGCAAAAGGTACCGTAACTACTTGATAACCCTCAAGAGCTATGCCTTTATCTGTATTTATATTTAAGGACTTGACACAGATAAACTCAGCCTACATTTCCGATTTGCCATCTCAAAACTTTTAAAAGAAAAATCACAAAAGAAGGTCAAGCAAAGAAACACCAGAAACTTTTTACCTCCTCCCTGACCTCAGTTGATAGTTATCACAATATCCTGATCATAAACCCAGACAAAAAATCCACCCTAAGCTTAGCAAGGCACCGACATCTGTAAAGTATTTAAGATCATCCTTATCATAACTAGCCCTATCTAGTCCTNGTTGGTTGGTTTTGGTTTTTTTTGACTCATGTATCCTAGCAAGTCACAAACTGCTAGGTACAAATGTTATGGACACTGAGCACCTCACAATCCTAAATATAGAAGATGTAAGGGATTTTGGAGGTCAGAGAACTAACACGAGGATAACAAACCAGTTCCTTTACTCTCTACAGGTAAACTTCTGGGGAAAGAAATACAAAAGGCACATAAAGCAGTGCAAGCAGACAGATAAAAGGGATGCAAATGCTATTCAGAATTCTTCTGCCATTTATGCAGACAGTAAAAATGAATACCTATTCTAGTATCTCTTCTGTAGGTATAAATGCACAGTCCTCTGCCCTGTCTGTAACTAAACCTCCATGCCGAACAAATATCAAACTACTCAGAACCTAAAAAGCAGTGTACTCATCTTGCTGAAGTCATGATCAACTTCAGATGATGAAATAAATGAAGAATCTTCTTTTGTTGTTCAACTCTTATTGTTGATCGACTATCAGAACAATATAGTTATTGCACTTCTGTTACTAAAATTTCTTCTTACTTTTCTAAGAACACAAAAGAAGGATAATTAAGTTCACTCTGGAAGCAGGAAATAAAAGGGAAAAATCAATACAAATTTAACACAGTGCTAATTTTCACTAGCTCTCAAGTTCTGCTTTGATATAGTGCTGATTGGCCCATTGATGCCATAATTCAACGAAGAAGTTTTCTGTCCCTGTCAAGAAATGAAAGATAGGTAGCTCTTGTTTCAGATTAATATAAATGTGGCTTTAAGTACATGTTGCAGTATAATCCTACTCAAGGCTATCTCTTGTTGAATAAGCAATAGAAATATGACTAAACAACTTTCTAGGTAAATAGCCTTCTATTACTTCTATCACTCTCTGTTCCAAGTTCAACAACAGAGACCAGTCAACTAGGTCTGTTGTCCAATTCATGCCACACTGGAAAATCAAGATTCAAAACTGATCAGAATTAGACTTATTCTCTATTATAGTGCATCTTCTGTGGAGTATTTTTTACAAGAGTCAAAGATTTAACAATTCCTTCAGATAAAGACGTACCAGGATAATGGTATGTTATCAAAAATTATTAACTTTGTGGCAAGTGTACAGTGCCACATTAAATAAGCTTAGTTTGACTTTGTCCATAAGAGAAAAAAAATCCAGTCAGGTACCAGGGTGCCCAGGCTAGGGGGCACAGTTGCCCTGCATGTTCCACTACAGTTGGCAGAGTCTAAGAGAAACTTTCAAAGAAAATTCAGTTGTGCTAAAATCTGAGTTGTCTGCTGGAGTTGTCCACTTGTCTTGGTAAATTACGGACAGTATTGGCAGATCCTCAGTAATCCTAAATTAGCCTTCTTAGTTATGTAACTAAAATTAGGTAGCATTTAGCTGAGTATCATTGCCATGTAATATGGCTGATATTTACTAATATGTGTGGAAAATTGTATGTGGACAATAATGTATGTGAACAATTTTAATTCTTTTCTTCTTAGTTTATGACAAAAACTCCCAAAGCAAATTTTCTGATAGGAAATGTGAATGTTGACTGAACTCACTCAAAGTCTCAAATAATTATTTTAGAAGTGACATTCTACAGCAAGTGAGCTAGTGAAAATGTTTCAGCTGAAATTGATACTATATATTCTACTTTTTGCTCACTTGCAACAGTTTGAAAAGGTTGCCTGCTCTGTCTAGTTAGTTTTCAAGCCAGCTGGATGCTGGCAGCCTGAAGTTCCATTTTCCCCTGCATCTCAAATGTTTTAGGGCTCAGTATTCTTCTGCTAAAGAAAGTACCGGAGAAGACAGATGAGAAAGAATATGTACTGTCTGCACTTCAGTCTGATTATTTGTATGGAACATACAAATCTGAAGAACCACACAACTATACTTTTCAGTTCTTCTTTCTCTGGTAATTTGGTGCTAAATCACTTGATTGTTCCAGGATACCACCAATTTAAACTGTGATTTCATTAAAATAATAATTTCCAGGGTAATACTACCCAAATAAGTGTGCAGCTGGTGAATCACTGCAGAGGGAATGCAAGAAAGTCTGCTTTAGTTCCACCTCTTTGTAAATGTGTGTATAAAGAATAATGAATATGTACAAAACTTACAAAGCAATAGAACCAGGACACTTTACTTACTGTTTTATAATCCTGATGGAACAATTTCCACCAAGATGAAAAGAAATCATTCTGCCTTTCAAAATTTTCTTCCTCACACATTCTTTGGATCTGAAGTGAATATTCATTCTATCCTCCAAGTTCAATAATCCTTTTCATATTTTTTGCAGATATAACACGTATTGAATTGAAAATATTCTATATTTTTTCTGTATTTTTATTCTATATTTTTTGTTGCCATGTAGCATTTAAACAGTCATTGCCATTGCCATTCTATAGTCCCCATAAATCAAAATTGGACCTAGACTCTTCATAGGCCCTGCAAAAGACAGTGGTTTCTCTTTTCCTCTCCTTTCTTAGCATTTTTTTTCTTTAAATGATTTCAAACATTTCAAAAATTGTAATTAATTGGTAAAGGAGGTTTTTAAAGGATATGTTTTCAAATTTGTTTCTGACAGGATGCTAATAACTCCATCCTTTTATTTGTATGCAGCAGGATAAATTGACTAAGCAATGCTTCAGCATAGAGCAATTCTTGGTGTTATAACAACTCGTAAAATAGATAGCTTTAGGTACAGCAAAACTACTTCAAAGCTGATAACATTAAAGCACATTACCAAAAGCATGAATCTATGGATTCATGGTAAAAGGTGAATTATACACAGCGTTAATCAAAATTAATCTTAATTACAATGAGATCTGGTTTCATCAATAGCATAAACTGTGATTTCTGACAGAAGCCCCAAGGATAAGCTCCATAAGCTACACATCTCATATTTAGTCTGCCTAAGCATCAAAATAGCATGACCACTATTTAATTAGATGTTGTATTTCCTGCTCTCCTCAATCTCTGCTTGTCAAACTGTGACCACTCCTTTGAGATTTTAACTGGTCTGCTAGTTTTCCTTTCTGTATATAAAAAAAATCCTTCAGGAAGCTCAAATGTTCAAAGCCAATATGGTGACCTATCTCAGCTGTAAAAGATGAACTTACAACATACCCATCAATAGATGTAAGGGAAAGGAAAAAAAAGCTGGAAGTGCTATGCAATTCACCTCCTTTTTAATCTGAGAAAATCAGAATATAGAAACCAAAGTACAACAAATATGACACCAATAGCACTTTTATATGATACATCAAATAACAGTGACAAATACATTCTTTTCTAAAATACAAAATGCTTGCTAAATTATCTTTCAACAGGTCAATTATGAGAGACAAAGAAGTAAATTTTCTTCAGGCTCCATAAATCAGTATAAGGAATTATTTCACACATTCCTAGCTAACAAAAATGTCCCCTAAAATGAATTTATCCAGAATAGGCCAATATTTAATTCACAAATCTGGGCTTGTCATCCATTTGAAAGAATATTTCCTGGGCATATGATTGTCAGATTTGATTATGTAACAAATGGAGAAAATTTAAAATATGCACTTTGGAGTATTTCTCAGACATTTCATCTCAGTAATATGGTATCTAAACATCCGTTTACATTGGATGTTTTTTAGCATAGAGCAAAATATAATCCATTATAATGGATACACCAGTTTTGAGAGTGTATAAAAAAGACAGGGAACTAGAAATAGCATATACACTACAGCATAATGAATGCCACTGGAGCGGATTTCACTAATTTATATTAGTAACTAAGAATAGAATTAACAAGAATATAAAATAAAAAAGAATATGCAATAAAAACACAAGTTCACTTCTCCTCTCCTCCAGTAATAACTAAAAATCATTGGGGAGGTCAAGGCAATCCTTACAGAAATTGTCTAAGATCCACACAAATGTGTAAAAGCCTGATGAAAAATTTTAAACTTATTTAGCTTCACTGTAATAAAAATGCGGGCTTTTGAATGGAAAACTTCAGATCTACCAAAATATATCCTCTATGAAGAAGCAGAGACTTGACAAGTCTCAGATAGGGGTTTTCCTCATTTTTTTATGAACCTACTATCCTGTTTCATTTATTTCTATTGCAGTTTCCTAATTTTCCCTCCATCTGTTAAATTGAGTAATACATGTGGTAAGCAAGCAATACGAACAACCATTTAGTTTGGTTCCAGATTGAAGGAATTTTTTAATAGATAACAGAAGAACTTGGTGTCAAGTAAAGAGCATTCTCATACCAAACATTTAAAAACTTCTGAATGTATGTAAATGAACAGTTCATAGAAATCTGCTGTTATATAAAAGTGGAGAAAAGGTTCATGTGGATAAAATAAAGACTAAACACCTTGAAAAACTGAATTTTCCAACTATTGTACAAGCAAAGAGGTAGTTATTGTGGTAACTTCAAAGACAAACTTAGCAACCTCTAAGCATTATTTCTTCTAATAAAGCATGTTAAGGTTTCATGAGGCCACAGTCTGAAGCTGTAATATGAAGAGGCAACAGTGGTTACTTATCAATAATGCTAAAAGTACATTAGTAACTATGGCAAAACCATGTGGGTTACTGTGAACACACAATCTGAATTGAAAAGAGAGAACTAAAAGGGCTATGTCATTTAATGGTGTAATTTGAAATATAATGGTTCTGTTTGACCCCCAGGAGCTTGGGAGCAATTTTGTTGCTTTATTTGAGGCGATTTATCTTTCCGGATTTGGATGCCCTTTGTAGCTGACTACATTTCTACTGCTTCTGTGTCAGAGTCTTTATATTTGGATGCTATTGTCAGCCTTTATCTCATCAGTGATTAGCTGTCAAGACGTTAAGTTTAGAGGTGCCATTATTGTCTGGGTCTTTGGCAACTTCCCTTGTTACAGATTTTCATCTGTTCAAGCGTTTCTCTGCACACTAGAAAGAAGCTTCTTGGAAACAACTTAACAGGTTGAAGTGACCTGGGAGATTCTGTCTCTTTCTGTTTAAGGAATGTAGGTCTTCTATAAGAATTATGTGGGGCAAGATGAACTAGAATATGGAAGGTCCATCCCTGCTATTTTACGACTGCATCCAAAGATTAACAGCACAGATACATCTAATAGATACATTACTTCAGGAAAATATGTTTGTGTCTGGGTAGTAATTTTTAATGATGCTAGGGCAGGAGCTAATTGTAAAGATTAAGAAAAAGCAGTAATGAAAATTGTACAGAATATAGAAAACACAAAGAATGCCAGACAGAGTCAATAAGCCAACTAAACTGTATGTTGGAGCAGTTTGAGTAATAATGTCCAAGCTGGCTAGAATGCTTTTTGCTTGATCCATTTCAAAGGTGGAATAAGCAAGTTCAAACGCTAATGACAATTCAGTTACAATATTGACTACGCTGGAGAAGCTAAGAAGTCAGAAACTAAGTAGCAGTGGTAAGTGGCATGAAAAGGAGGAAAATTTGGAAACAAGAAACAAACTGAAAATCTTAATGTTAGTGTATTGAAAAAAAATTGAGAATAACAACAACACTACAGTCTTTTCTGTAGGAAAGGATATAGATTTCTTGTAGCTATAAAATTATTTAAGCTAGCAGGACTTTTATACCTGCATCTAAATGAAGCAAAACCCCTTGAGCTTTAAAACTTGCAGATTTACAGTTAAAATCCTCTTGCTACTTGCAGATAAAATCATTCTAGCAGCGATAGACAGGATTGGTAACCTAGGGTTCCAATTACCCCATTTCTATTTCTCTGAAATTTTTGAGTTGCAAAGTTTCCTAGTTTTCTAATTGCAAAGCTGATTTTTATTGAGGAGTGAGATGCCAGGGATTGCACTGGCTAATTGTATGTCCAGCTAGAAAGTGATTGCACATGTACAGAATTAGAACTGGCCTCAAATTTGCCAGAGCCGATTTCTTCCTGATCTCTATCTTTTATACAAGTGCATGGAGATCACAAGTTCGAAAAGCAAAAAAGAGCAACGATGCAGACGCTAAATGCTTATGTATGCTATCTGCAAGGTCCCGTAACATATAGCATTTCCCAGCTGATTAGCTTAATAGTAGCAGTAAATTTGTTTGGTTTGGAGTTTTTAAAACACAGAAATTGTTTTACAAGAGACCTTTCATTCTCTTCTCTCAAAATTGTCATAAACCACAGAAGGACAGAAGCAGATTTTAAATACCCACCCAGAAGTAAACATATGTGCCGTACAGAGAAAATCCTGACAGTTCACTTGATTCTCTTTAAGGACAGCATTTCCTAAGGGCCTGGATCACAAGAAATGAAGCATTCAAAAATAAGACAATGTTGTTTGTTTGTTGTTTTGGTTTGGGTTTTGTGTGTGTGATACCTAAATTGTTCTGTTTCTTTGTTTCTGAAAGATGGCTTTCCTCCACACAGACCAAAGTCTGGAGTTTCTAAAGGATATAAGAATGATACCAATTTACTACAGTGACATAGTCACTTCCACTTGTCTCTTCCTTCACAGGTGTCTTTTACTCACCAATAGCAAAAGCAGTTATTTTTTGATTGGGCAAACTCTGAAAGGAAGAAGTCTATTGTTGCAGCACTACCTTCATCTTCTCTGAGAGGTATCATTATATTTTTCAGTCCCTGAAACAAGGAAAACCCTTATTATAATTCCTTGCTAACTTCTCGGTAGCAACTAAAACAGTAGCATCTGTAATGTGTTGAATTCGCTATTCTAAATTAAAATCTGCATGAAAAAGTAGAAGGCTTTTTTTCTTCTGCAACTGCTTTCCTCAGATATCTGCCCACTTTGTAAATGGTTGTGAGAGTTGAACAGAATAAAAGAAAATGGAGAGGAAAACATTGTAAAACCTTCAAGATTGTGCTTGTTACCTACTGACAAAATATATTAATTTTGTGAGAAAATAAACAAACACAAAACTTGGGAACAAACCTCATTAATATCAACTGAATGGCCATTATCAACTCTAAGAAATTAAGTCCCCTAATTACAGGTTGCTCACATGCAACAGAGGCATCGCTAGGCCGTGTCTGAAAACAGTTGGACCTGGAAGAATATCATGCTTACAAGAATTTAAGATCTGGTTTTGGTCTTCCTTTCCAGTTACAACATGTAGCATTTTCAGAAGTGTCATCTTCCTTCAGGCATTCAAATGAAAAGGGATAATTCATTTCATGCAAGGAGTAACACACAATGACACAGGGAGGGAAAACAACCTGTTGCTCTGATGCAAATGAACCACTTTGAAGTTAACACGCATTTGTAGAAAGTCAAACACTCTTTGATGCATCACAAGATGAACAACTGAACTGATCTGCTAAATCTTCAGCAGACATGGAGCGACATCTGTCTGAAAAATGTTCTAACTTCTGTGTCAGAAAAAGAAAAAATCACACCAAAGAGAAGACATATGAAGGAATAATTCCATTATCCAAGGAGCTAGGTCACACTACAGCCTTATTTTCTAGTGTTTTCCATTTTATCCTTTTAGTTCCTGCTGCAGTGCTGCAGAAATATATGGGCTCTGCAATGAAATGCAATTAAATGCATTTATATCCTCTCACCAACTGTAACTGGTGTAGTTACACCTCAAAAGCCACAAACAGGAAACAACCAACAGACTCCTCGGAACAAAAAAAGAAACATCTGGGGTTTTTTATTTTTTTTAAAAAGCTGTACAAACACCATATTGTCTGGAGGATGTTCAGCAAGGAAGCAACATTCAAATTCAGCTTTCATTATCTGAGGACAAATGGTTACTTTTTTAGCTAATGGTTGAAATGGCATAAGACAAATCACCATCTGATGCCTCTCCAGGCACCCTCACATAGCTATGTCAATTAAATAACATGTATGAAACCTCACTGGAACCTTACAGACTGACAAAGACTTGGGAGGCATGCCAAAATTCAATACTACTCTGCTTGGATGCAGAAACCTGTCCAATGCAACTTCTACTTTGCAAATATACAAATTAAGTAAAGCACTGAACTGAGATTTCACCACAAGTGTTTTTCAGACACTGCTCAAATCTGTATCCTTGTCCCCTTCCTTCCCTGGACATGTTTAAGGATACAAATCTTTGCAGGATTCCGCTTCCCAGTTTAAAGAAACAAAACATCTCTGTTGTAGGCTGGTTCCACTAATTGCATATCCATGACCAACAGATGAAGAGCAGAGCCACCCCTCAGCCACCACAGAGAGCTACGCCTTAGCCTGTGGTCTCCTCTGCTGTTCACAAGAACACATCACCCCAGGATTGTCAGAAAAGTGGTCACTGCCACCTTGGGAAGATGTGAGGGAAAGTCTTGTTTTTGTCTCTGTGCATCTCAGCTTGCTAGAAGCCCCAGACAGTGCAGGTTCAGCCTTGGTGCAGCTGAAAGCTTAATCTTACTGACCTTTATTGAGCCATCAGCAACATCTGTTCAAGAAATAATATGAGCTCTCCTCCAAGAGCAGGTCTACATTACTCTCCATGTTTCTTTAATGGAATTCCTACCCTGAAAAAATAAAATCCAACACAACAGCTGATCTCCAAACAACACAGGGAATGTGCTGTTTTAGATTTAGGATGGCTAATACTCAGTTGCTTATCTTACTGAAACTATATGAGTGAAGAGGAATTAGACACACTTGGAAAAAAGAATCAGTAAAAAAAGAAAGTCATGATAAATAATATCAGATCTTTTTCTCCTTGGCAACATCTCAGTGAATAGGTTCATTTAAAATGGCAAATTTCATACAAGTTTTCAAATGAATATGTAAGAAGGAAGCCTTTTTTCTAGAAGTCCTGCCACATTCCTAATCTCATTAATTTGCTTTTTAAAGCACAAATCAAAACAGAAGAAATGTCTTTTTATGCCTTAAACCAGCCAACAGTTGGCAGAAAAAACTTCTGCAACTTTGAAAGACTCCAGAAAGAAATTTAAAAAATATTGGTCTAGAGGAAGAGAGAAGGCACACTGCCTCAAAAATAGGAGGAAATCCCAATAAAAATGCAAGACCCTTATAAGGCAGGAAAACTATCAAATATAAAAAGCAACCAAGAACTTTCCCTCCTCCTCCAAAAAAAAAAAAGCTGTGACATGATTAATTACTGTCAGAATAGGCTAGAAAAATAATTTTTCTAGTACTCCAGTTCAGAAATATGTGGAAGTGCCAACAGAAGGATGCCTATGGCAAGCAGAACTTTTCAGATGCACAGAAACAGTCTTCCGTGTTGTAACTAAGGGTGCTCACAATTGCTCTTATGAACTTAATTTTAAAATCCAAGCTATTTCAAATTGCATTGAAATATGAAGTAGTGATTACATGGATTGTTTGGTGACTTTTAGGGAGGTGTTCCAGCCCACATAATCGGAAGTAATTTCAAAGCCAAAATAGTAATTTAGCTCTGATCCCTATAGATGACTTACATTCAAAGAACAAAAATAAAGTGGTACATACTAGAAAGAAGCTGCAAGATTCTTAGGAGTATTAACTTCAGTCAAGTTTGTTTCTTTCGATGTTCATTACAAACATGTAAATACTGGGTGCCAGCGACTGGCTGAGCATCACCTAGACCAGCTTTTATGCATATGAGTGAAATGTCAGTGGCAGAAAGGCTTGTTTGTTACCACCATTAAATTGGATGAGCAATAGCATGCCTCTTCCATCTGATCAGTCACACATTAATGCAGCACAGAGCAGTATGCTTCCCCAAAATGCTTTGAATAGATCCAAAGAGGTAAAAATCAGTTGCAAAATGCAACCTACTTTGAATAAATAAGAAAGTATGAGAAAATAACAGGTTATCCACAGTATTCACAGATATGAAAAAAAAGCTAATGTAATTAAACACATGGTTTTTAAAACGCAAATTCTACTTTACTTCTAATCCCCTTGCACTTTAGATTAATTTCTTTTAAAAAAAAATATTCTTGCAGTTTCACCTGCAGGAGAAAAGGGACACCTGAGGATTTGCTCTTCCTGCACTTCCTTGAATTTACTCTGCCAAACAGTGTGAGTTTGATAAATCCTCTGCAACAGAAACACAGAAAATTGTTCCAGAACTGCATCGATTCTTCAGCAAGCAAATGAATAGGAAGAATTTGTAAAAATGTAAAAAGGCACACGGGATGACAGAAATACTGTGAAATCCTTAACATGCCTACCAAGGCTTACCACACTGAAAGCACATGAACTGCCTTTCATCCCAGTAGGGCCAAAACCATTGCCACACACTTGGCCAGGTGACTAAAAGGAACTACTGTTGGGCATTAACTTGCTACACACGTACTGTGCTATTTTAACATCAGGAGAATGTATTTAATAAAATATTAAATGAGAAAAACAGATCTCAACACTACAATTAGACTATAAGGAATGTGCCCAGAAAGATGGTGGGACTTTCCCGCTATTTTCATGATCTGGTTTTGAGAATTCATTGCTGACATGTGCCAGTGTTGGAAATACCTGTGCTTTGAGTGGGATCTTGGACTGGGTGACCTCCAGAAGTTTCATTCAGCTAATGTTTCTGTGATTCTATACTTCCAGCACTGTTTTACCAAACTAATTTTGTTGTGGGTTTGGGTTGGTTTTTTTGCCTTGAAATTACAGGTAGTTTCCTTCAATGTTTTACACCTATTTTGTTATCAGAGAAGGTTTGATGTAAAAAGACAGCTTATGACTTGTAAATGAAAACTTAGAACTGATGAGACAGTGATATATTTTTCATATAATTTGTCTTAGTATATATTAATGAACGAACTCAACTACTGCATATGAGCCACAAGTTTGATGAAGTGTGTCCAGACTACTTAAGAAAATAGCTCTAAAAGTGAAGACAAACATTTAAGTTTAACACACTAGGCATGCAGGAGCCAGTGTAGTGATTTATGGACATGGACTGATAATGGCAAATAGACTGGCTGACAGATCATTGTATCATCTTTATTTTACATGGATATCGTAAGGGCAGAGCTGCACCTGTCAAATCAGGAGAAAGTGATTTTGCAGTAATCACAAGGCTTGACAGTGAGGACGCAAATAAGGGATTTATATCTGTGGATGAAAGCAAGAAAGAGTTATCTTGGTGATCACATATAGAGGCGACCTGCAAGACTTATGGTCTGGCAATGAGTTACTATAGATAAAACTGAATCAAAGTGCCACTCAGGCCATTAGCCAATATGTTAGTTTATACAGATAAAGCTTTCTGTATAGGAACTAGGGAGGAAGAGGCAGAAATCATTACAAAAACAGGTATGTGTGGAGCCAGTTAATCTGAATGAGGTAACAATTAAAAGGATACCTTTTGTATTGTCTCAAGTGTACTGGAAAGGTCGGTGGGAAAAGTAGAAAGCTGGTGGTAAGATCTGACTGAAAAGATGAATTAGTCACAATTCTATGACTGCAACACTAAGGATTAGAACCCAAGAAAGACTGCTTTTTTTTCTGGGTGCCTCCTTCCATCCCATAGCTTGTTTCTGGCAGCTTCCTCACTGTCCTGTCATACACTACATTTAAATTATGGGTCTCCAGATGTGAAACTTAGTACTCAAAGACAGGAGTTGCATCAGGATCCTGGACTTGAACTTCAGGCTGGCATGGTGTGAAAGAGAGATGTAACACAACCAGCAAGACAGAACAGAAATCTTTCTTTTTTCTGTTGTTGTGATATATGACAGTGCAATTAGATCTTTGAAGAAATTCAGACACACATTATTGACTAATACGAGACTATAACGTGAGCTTACAATATTTTCCCTTCCACAGAGGCTGTTTTTCTGCTACTATGTTGTGTTTTCTCTCTTTTGGTAATCATGACAGTCACGTACCCCTCAGAAATACAACATACAAAGCAACTGTGGGGGAATATGCTAAGAACTATAATTGAAACTAACTAACCATTGAGACCACAATGTTTTCCTAGATTAACAAGCCTGGATATAATAGACTTGGGTTTTTATCATATTTACACCTGTATAATCAAGAGTGACATACTTTAAAGTCTTCACACCACTACTACCACTTGTCAACGTACATTTCTACAAGTGCTATACTCCAAAGTGGATGCATTCTAGTTTGTTTCTGAACAATCAGCTATACTACTTGTATGTGTATGTAAATGATCTTCTGTATAAGAAGTTTTAGCATCACATAGAAGAGGAGTCTTGTAGATGTGTGTAAATGGTCTCTTCATCAGAAGCTAAACTAAAACTCAGCTAAGTAAGTTCACACAGGAAAGCAAACACTGAAGTATTATATTTGAACAGATGACACTGAAAAGGTATGTATAAATGTCTTTAACATTCCTCTCTACAGAAGAGAATTTATCATGCTCAGCAGTATCTAGAGATACTCAAGGAAACAATAGCAAGTACAAAGTAAAATCTATTTATTGTCAACTTAAAATTGAAATCACCACCATTTTCAAATAATTGCACGACTAGCTAAGAACATAACATTTCCTCGTGTTAGATAAATGAATACATTTCACAAAGAAGAAGATTAATGTGCATTTGAAATAGAATAATTGCTATAAACAGAAATTAAAGTGGCCCATTAAGATACAAGATCCTAAACACAATATTCTTAATCTAATCACAGAAAATGAATAATTGCTGGACCTTTGCATTCCTCTTAATGAATCTATTTACACATAATTAAAACTATTCATCCTCCTTCAAGGCTGATATATCTTGGCTGACATATTAGCAACTTAAAGTCTTCAGTTTGCAATTTGCTTTTAAGAAAACCATTGTGTAGGGAAAGAGTAATATTCCTTTCAATTTTACTGAACATCAGATCTTTTATTTGCAAATTATTTCATGCTAAATATAAAGTCCAGGTCACAGATATTATCTTTTAATTAGCAATGAATAAAAGACATACTGTGATTTTGGCTACATACCTTATGGGTTACTAATAAAAAGATCGCCGTGTCCATGATTTGTACTTGTTAAAAGTGGTATAGTATCTACACTTACAATTTACTTTGTCACTGCATCTTCTTTACACAAAGAGCAGCATTTCCCTTACAGTAATGACAGGTTCACTATAATTAAGCTCACATACCCAGCTCAATGCACAACAAAAAGAGGGAGCATTCTTGAAGTGATAGAGAAAAAGGTCTGCTCTCTTCCCCCTTTTTTCTGTATCTTATTTCATCACGAAGTTGTGTTAGCCACTTACATGTATAAACCATATTATACACCTTTTTGACTTCATGTAATAAAAAGATACCGTTTCACTGTTACTCCTTGTACAATGGAACAAAATCAAAATTGCTAACAATCAGTGGCTACCAATAAGCATAGAATCACAAGTCCATTGGGCATTAATAATAAAGAACAGCAGAGAAGCATACTGTAAGAGAAAATTTAATTGTACTAAGTGCCATTCATTAAAGGGGAGATTACTGCACATTAAAACTTGTCTAGTTAAGCAACTATGCCATTATTGAGCTTAGCGTCCCTTTTTTATAAGAAAATGATTTTTTAAAGTTATGAAAAGACAATCTGGTTTTAAAACATATTATATGAAATACATCTCATCCCTTAAAACATTACCTAAAGTTCAGAGTTCCTGAAAAGTTATCAAGAGAGGATGAAAAGTTCATGATGAATACCAGGAACTGTGCTATGACAGAGCAGATGGAACCATTTTCAGAAAAAAAATCATTTTCATTTAAAAAAATAAAATTTCAAGAAAAGAACTCCTAAAACTGCCTTTTTTAGTAAAATATGATGGAAAGATAAAATATAGATGCAATGCTAAATTAAAAATTCTAGTTCCAGTATACCCAATGACAGGAAAAACATTGTTAGAATAAAAAAATCCTAGGTCTGCTACAAATAAACAATCTCCATCAGGAATAAACAGCTTGGGTGATTGTTTCACAGCAAACTGAGGATGGAGTGCATTCACTGAACATTTTCTTTACCTGTTCTCAATGTCAAACAGAAAACATGGATACTGTAAAGCGTCTTACTCTTGAGATTATTCAGGCTTTTTAAAATTATAAAGCTTAATTTTATAAACAGAATTCAGACAGTCATGATTTCAAATCAGGGGAAAAATTAATTGTAGATTAATATGCAAATATAATACAACTTTTTCATCATTAACCAAAAAAAAAAGTTTGATATTTCAAGGTTCAGGAAAGCACAAACGAGAAATCTGCGAGAAAATGCTGATAAAATTGTGGAAGAGCTTCCTTACAGAAACCTGTGGGGTCTTTACAGAAAAATTGTATTTTGTTACTTATCTGCATGATTCTGTTACTTGTCATGGAAAATTAAGTTTAATATAATGGAATTAAAATGAAATATTCTAAAAAGGAGTGCAGACACACAGCATAAATTGAGGCAGAATGTAATTACAACTCTTTCTCCTAGAGACTGATGGACTCCAGACATCAAAATCTAGTTTGTAAACTAATTTCCTTGAAAAATTCAGCTTGAAAAACAAGAAGTGATTCAGATTCATGGTCTGTTTGCTACCTCATTGGACATTTATTTATTTTGTTTATTAACTGGAAGGTATTTGAAATCAGACCTGCCACTCAAAATACCCAAATTAGTGAAAACACTGTAAAATATCTTGCTACACAAAGCAATATGTCATTGCTTTAATGTAGCAACTAATGATTTATACTCAGTTAAGGTTAGGAAGAGGGGAGACCAAAAGGAAAGATACCTGCCTTTAAGCACTAAGATTAATTATTCAAGGGACAATAAAACACTTGAAAAGCAAAAATCAACAGTTGCCTCAAGAAGATACACTTTTCTGTGCTGAATACATCCTCCTGAAAGAGGCAAACTAATTTAATTAACAACCCTCTTAAGACCATTTGTACAGTCTTAAAGACATTTATTTATTGTAGAAGCAGTAAGAACAGCAAGTATCTCCAGTCAGATACATTCCTACAAGTACAAAGTAATTTAGGCAAGGCATCTATGAGGTTAAAGAATTTAGCACAGCACACCTATCTATTAACAGTTACTTATTTTCTTGCACTCTTCAAAATGCAAGGGTCAGAACGGGTGGCAAAAGTTTCCTGCTTCTACCTGTTCTGCCCACATCTTTGGAGAGCCAGAAGCACAGATGTCACACCTGAATGTTGTATCACCACAGCAGGTGATCCTGTTATGATTCTCCTATCATCCATCTGCTCCCCAAAGTACTCTCCAACGCCTCTGGACATCAAGCCTCTAACAGAATAACTTTACATAAAAAAAGAGACACAGTCATATTCCAAGAATCCCCAGAGAAGCCCTGAGAAAGCACATGCCGCTGGTAGAAAAGGAAGAGTGGGAACTGAGCCACATCAATGGAGTGCAGTAATGGCAGTTCACAGGAGAAAGCTGGGAACTTGATGTCCCTTTTGCAGGCCCACAGGACTGCCAGGGTCACAGCAGGGAGCTCCTCAGATTCCTATGCAGCTTGGAGACACCTTTAAAGCCATGATGAGGCTCTTTCTCCTTGTGCTGTGAGTTATGCATACATATGAAGCATGAAACCTGACAGGTACTTGGCTGAAAGGATCTGTACAGATCTGTAAAGAGATGTGGGGTGCAAATGCTGTAGCTTGACAGGGATGCTCAGTGCCACTCATAGGCTAAATCTGATAAACCGAGCGACTTCCTCATGTGTGTTACTATAGCAGGACAAATGGAGATGATCCAGGACTTCTCTGCTCCCTAATTCAGATTACTGATAAGAGTTTAGTAGGACAGAAAAAAAGATTGTGCATTTATACACAGAAAGGGCAAATCCACGTAACTGACCAGAGAGTAAAAAACAACCAGGGGATTCAAGCTGAAGTAAAAGCAGTTGCTTACAGTCTGTTTGCAGGCTTTTAATTGAACTCTGAAATTAGAGGTATTGCATTTCTAAACACTTCATATGTTTTGTTAAAGCATTTATTTAATTGTATTTAATTATATTATCAGCAGAGGGAATTAGCAAAAGCTATTAACATGTCAAAACAGAATGATTATTTTCAGTATCAAAATAAAACCTTAATTTAGACAATGTAATATTAGCTGCAGCAAGGTCTTAGAGAAATCTTTGCATCAGTTGCTTCCCTGAAGCTCAGGTTAACTGATGCCTTATTTTTTACATCTGCTTTTACAATTTCCTTAAATTAGGTAAAATGTAACTTATTTTTCCAATTCCAATTATTTTTGGTTCAGGAAAACCAATGCTCAATGCTGAGCTTAAATTGTTGAATTTTTTGAACATCTGTATTCTTATCAGACGTGTATTTTTTTTAAAGCGCCTTTGCCTCAAATATGCATTCACACCAACAGAATGTATTAAGACATAGCTGATTTTGAAGCAGCAGAACTGGAAGTGTGTATCTCAGGATTAAGTTTAGCTGAAATGTCACCAAACAACTGCTGATCTGCTGCTTTCCAAGGTCCTGCTTTCCATCAGTGTGCTGACTATAAGCTGCAGGCTTGGGGTTTTGCAAGGAGGAAGGAAGCAGGGAGATACGAAGGAAAAAAAATGAATGTTGGGAGTCCAGCCAAAACGCATGTGCCAGTAGCATCACCACAACATAGCCAAGTGAGAATGAAGATGTGTCTCCAGTCTCTGGGGCAGCACTCCTGGATGGCCTCCTGGAAAGGCAAGATGGTTTTACGCAACTCAGGCCTGGCCTTTCTATTTCTTTTATTGGATTTACAGCAGTGTAACTGCACTGATGCTGTGCTCATTGGTATAACGTTATTTCTGCTTCAGACCTTGCAACTCCTTGCATCCCGACAAAGCTGCCATGCTCTCTGGCTGGCTGGAAGTGCAGGGATAGGTGCTCCTTGCTCAGTCAAGAGGGTCCCTCCAGCTGTGACCCCCTGAAACAAACAAAAAAAAAACCACTGACCCTGACTTGAAGTCACCTAGTTAAGATTCTGAGATGGAGAAGAATCATTGCTCTTCCTTTTCTGAGAGAAAGGAGATTTAGGGAAGACAGAAGAGAAGAACATCAGGTAAAGACCATAATCGTGAGAGCTAATGGGGAGAACAAGGCTCCTACCAGAGGTCAATAAGGAAGTGAGATATCAACATCACAAAGGTCAGTATCCAAAGAATGGATGAAAACTGATGTAAAATTGAAAGGTGATAATATTTAGGTACAAGAAACCCACAGGTGATTTGCATGACACCTGTTTCAGTTGTAATATTGAGTTAAACGGAAGGTAAAAAAAAGTGTATTTGTTCGGGGATTTCTCCAGTCTTACTGATCTAAAAGTGATGATTTCTCATACAACAGGGAGCAGCAGAAATGAGCATAAATTCATAATATTTTATATAATTACCATTAAAATGGTAATACATTTTAAATTGCTTACTTGGACTATGCTCACCTGGCTATCTCTATCCTGCTCTAATTTATATTTTAAAAACAACTCCCCAAACTTGATGTATTTTCTTCTGAAGAAACATAATTAATACTTTATCTATTTTCTATCCTAATCCTGAATGTTCATTGTGATAACACTATATAATAATTTGTCCAATAAAGTTATCATTTATGATTTTAGGATAATATATTTCATTTTGTACTGAGTAGTACTAATTTAATTAAGTTTGAAATTAAGCTATTTAAATATACCATCCAAACTGTAGAGTTGTTAAATACGATGTAATGTGGTGGGATTTTAAATGTGATTATCTCTTCTTTCAAACTCAGTGCATTTTATGACAAAGCTTTTAAGAGCAGTGAAGATCAGCTCTTACAAAGTCATCTCAATTTTTCTTTTTGGGGAGGTGCTTTTAAAAAAGAAATCATAAACATTTCTTCACACTACAACATTCATCTAAATCAGTATTCCAGTGTAAGAAAACAGATCATGAGACAGAAAATTTGAGAGAATTACTTATACAATACAGCAGAAAAATCTGAATGCCTTTCTAGATGAATGAGAATAAAATTATTTTTAGAACAAGCCTTTCTGCTATAAAAAAATCTAATGGGTCAGGATGGTTCAAGATAAAAACCCACAAAAGCCAAAATATTTTGAGTTCCAACTCAATTTCCCCTCTTTATTTGTAATGCAAGAAATCTACAAGGAGTGAAGCAAGCCCCACTAGGCAATTTATTACACTGATACGAGGAAGTAGGTATCAGAATTAATAAAAAAGGTAAATTTAAAATCTAGAGCACACTTTAATTCTGTGATTTGAAAACTTTTTGTTACAAATTTTTCCCCAAAATTTAAATTTAAATGACAGTGCCATGGTATCACTGTTACAGATTGATCTGGCTAACAGCTCCTTGATGAAAACCTAAGCCATTATAAAACCTCTCCTTCTTACTCACTTGTCTTTCTAATTAACATTAAGTGGGAAAACGCTGCATTACCTGGCTACTGGAAAAAGAGTTTTGTACAGTGCATGTATATTTCTAATAGTTCAGTTTATGAAAGTAGATAAAATTTTCTAAACTGTTTTCAGTTTAAATCCATTTTTTCATGATTGGTTGGACAAACAAAAATATGTAGGTAAATATGCTAATAAAAGTAGCAACATGTCAGAAAAAGTGTATTTTTTCTCTATGTATTTAAGCATATAAATCTTTATTTAAAACATTCCCTCTGAATAGTTTCTACTATTTAATCTACTAAGCTGCTCTGTTATAAAACAGGACAACTTTTCCTGGTTAGCAACTGAACAAAGATTGTTTAAAACATAAGTTAGTCATCTATATTATTTCTAGTGATATATAAAAGTTTGCATTAAAGTTTTTGTGAAAATAGAGAAACTCTTGAACTGCTAGAAACTGTAGCTATATAACCGAAGATGCCTAAATTCTGCCATATTGTAAATCAGAAAAAATATATATAATATATAAATATATTTGAGAACTGTGTGCTCACATTACCCTTGCAGGTAGGAGGAACTGTCTTTATTCTGAAAGGCGCTTAGATGCTGATTTTGTTGACAATAGCCTTGTTTGTATGAAGGCAGTTAGCAAGGCTGTACCTCTGCCCTGGTATCCAAGCTTCCCTTGGTCTTGCCACAGACTGTACATCACTGTTGGGGTCTCCTGCTTTCCTATCTTGCTGAAAATGCTGAAATCCACATGAAATTAGAGCTGTTGGGGTCTTCATAAGCCTGGACTCTGGCCACAGTCCTGCACTTCGTTTTACTGCTTTTGCAGCTGTGAACACTGGGTTGTAGGCAGCCCATCGAGAAAGCTCCCAAGTGTGGCTACTCATGGGAGAAGCCCTAGTGACCACCAAATGACAACTCTTCAAGTTACTGCTGATTAAGCCCCCTCAAGGTCTGCGCCATCTCTCTGTGGCCTTCTTCCTCTGCCTCCTGATCCAGCACCATGATCCAGACAATCTCCTGGTAGCATGTCCTCTACTCCAGTTGAGATGGCCAACACACCACATTCAAAAAGAAACCCAAACAGGGAAGGATTGAAACCAAGGAGACCCGGATGTCTAAGAGCATAAGACGTTCATGAAGAGGTAGCTAGAAGTAAGTAGGTTTGAAGAAGTGGCAAATGAATACAGCTGTATTTTCAGTATTATAGTTTAAATATATGACATAATTTAATTTGCTGCATAATCACATACATTGCTGAAATGAAGTGCAGAGAGATGACATCTGAGTGTTCAAGCATCAGGCTGCAGCGTAGGAGGGTATCACAGGTTGATTAACTGATTTTTAAGACTAGAATCTTGCTAGAAAATATATTATAAAAGAAATACATACATTGAAAATATATTCATTTTAACCAAAAAATCCAACCAACGCAGGCCATCTGCTTTTGACTGATAGGTTTGGTAAACTGTCAGAATATCATGTAAACTGTTAGAAATCTCCTTTAATGAATATCTCGAAAACATATATAGCTCACATTACTGGCAAGCTTTTAATGAAAATATATATCAAAGAATCAAATATGTGTGAAATCTGAATTTCAATTACTCAGTAAGATAAAGAACAAAGGCTGTAAAAAAGCAGCAAGAGCTCCATCTATCCCTTCTGAGAAGAATCAAAACCCCACAAATTACCTAAAAGTCATGGTTATCAACTTCTTAAGAAATATATTTTTTCCACTGCTAATTCCTTTATTATAAGCATTGAAAATAATTTCTAGAGACCAAAAGCAAACTAAGAAGAGAATACAAGCTCAGCGCACTGTGAATATTTGCAGAATTTTTGTCCAAAAGACAGGTATTCTCCACATTCCTTTACATCATCTGAAATTTTTCCTATTTCCCATTGCCATCTCATTAACAGTCTCCCACCTACTATGATGACCTTGTAAGGCCTAGGTGAGGATCCCACTGGTATCTAACCATACCCTTCCTGGACTGTTCCCCTACCCAAAAGACAAACTCATACACAGTCCTCCACAGGATCATGAACGGATGCGCATGTAATAGCTTCTCCCCATTTTAAAATTTTGTCTGTAAGTGAAAGTTCTCTATTTCAAATTCATGAAATATTTACCAAGAGAACTTCTATCAATACCCAACTGACTTCAGAAATAATCGCTAATATTCTTGAACATTTAAATTTCACTGGAATAAAAATGCTAGACTCTAGAGACTTTTCACTGTAACAGGAGATCATACATGCAAGAAGAAAAAATTATTTTCTCACCCCAACACGTCAGTTATAATGCACTACAGCCCCCAGCCCTTTCCTAGGCAGTTTTCTTCCCTGACATGTGCTGTTGCTCTACTCCTTGCTCTCCACCTCATCATGGCCAAGTGCAGGGCTGCCCTCATAGGCCACACCTTCACAGAGGTATCTTAAAACTATATCGGTATCTTAAGACTATAAGAATTCGGTTTCTGTAGAAAAGTAGATTATATAAGATAAATGTCACATAGACTCAATGTTTTCTCTACAAATTTCAGTCTAACACTCCAATGTTAGTACTGAATGGTGTGAAAGCCCCATACATTAATAATGACATACAGTGAATGGAGTAGGTGCAGGCAGCTGTCAGATTCCATAGAATAACAGTAGAAAAATGCAAACCATTACTTATCATGTCTAGAAACTCCATGCCTCCTTTCACAGCTCTTTCTCGATAAGCTCTCTGTGATGGCAAACAATTTTCTGAAGGAGGAAAAGACGACACTGCTTCCCTGTCTGAAGGCTGTAGTTGGATTTTGTAAACTACCAGAGCCATTCACGGTGTCTCCTCATTCTTCTTCGTGTGCACAAATGCTTTACTAAGTTCACCATTAGATTCTCACATCAATCTGCCTTACCCTGCCACTAAAATGCTACCATAACATGAAATTCAGCTTTGGTTTTATTTCCCAGGGTAGGGATAGAC
>WBMV01001560.1:1182375-1243774 GCA_013396655.1 Campylorhamphus procurvoides | reverse complement strand
TGATCTGGCTAACAGCTCCTTGATGAAAACCTAAGCCATTATAAAACCTCTCCTTCTTACTCACTTGTCTTTCTAATTAATATTAAGTGGGAAAACGCTGCATTACCTGGCTACTGGAAAAAGAGTTTTGTACAGTGCATGTATATTTCTAATAGTTCAGGTTATGAAAGTAGATAAAATTTTCTAAACTGTTTTCAGTTTAAATCCATTTTTTCATGATTGGTTGGACAAACAAAAATATGTAGGTAAATATGCTAATAAAAGTAGCAACATGTCAGAAAAAGTGTATTTTTTCTCTATGTATTTAAGCATATAAATCTTTATTTAAAACATTCCCTCTGAATAGTTTCTACTATTTAATCTACTAAGCTGCTCTGTTATAAAACAGGACAACTTTTCCTGGTTAGCAACTGAACAAAGATTGTTTAAAACATAAGTTAGTCATCTATATTATTTCTAGTGATATATAAAAGTTTGCATTAAAGTTTTTGTGAAAATAGAGAAACTCTTGAACTGCTAGAAACTGTAGCTATATAACCGAAGATGCCTAAATTCTGCCATATTGTAAATCAGAAAAAATATATATAATATATAAATATATTTGAGAACTGTGTGCTCACATTACCCTTGCAGGTAGGAGGAACTGTCTTTATTCTGAAAGGCGCTTAGATGCTGATTTTGTTGACAATAGCCTTGTTTGTATGAAGGCAGTTAGCAAGGCTGTACCTCTGCCCTGGTATCCAAGCTTCCCTTGGTCTTGCCACAGACTGTACATCACTGTTGGGGTCTCCTGCTTTCCTATCTTGCTGAAAATGCTGAAATCCACATGAAATTAGAGCTGTTGGGGTCTTCATAAGCCTGGACTCTGGCCACAGTCCTGCACTTCGTTTTACTGCTTTTGCAGCTGTGAACACTGGGTTGTAGGCAGCCCATCGAGAAAGCTCCCAAGTGTGGCTACTCATGGGAGAAGCCCTAGTGACCACCAAATGACAACTCTTCAAGTTACTGCTGATTAAGCCCCCTCAAGGTCTGCGCCATCTCTCTGTGGCCTTCTTCCTCTGCCTCCTGATCCAGCACCATGATCCAGACAATCTCCTGGTAGCATGTCCTCTACTCCAGTTGAGATGGCCAACACACCACATTCAAAAAGAAACCCAAACAGGGAAGGATTGAAACCAAGGAGACCCGGATGTCTAAGAGCATAAGACGTTCATGAAGAGGTAGCTAGAAGTAAGTAGGTTTGAAGAAGTGGAAAATGAATACAGCTGTATTTTCAGTATTATAGTTTAAATATATGACATAATTTAATTTGCTGCATAATCACATACATTGCTGAAATGAAGTGCAGAGAGATGACATCTGAGTGTTCAAGCATCAGGCTGCAGCGTAGGAGGGTATCACAGGTTGATTAACTGATTTTTAAGACTAGAATCTTGCTAGAAAATATATTATAAAAGAAATACATACATTGAAAATATATTCATTTTAACCAAAAAATCCAACCAACGCAGGCCATCTGCTTTTGACTGATAGGTTTGGTAAACTGTCAGAATATCATGTAAACTGTTAGAAATCTCCTTTAATGAATATCTCGAAAACATATATAGCTCACATTACTGGCAAGCTTTTAATGAAAATATATATCAAAGAATCAAATATGTGTGAAATCTGAATTTCAATTACTCAGTAAGATAAAGAACAAAGGCTGTAAAAAAGCAGCAAGAGCTCCATCTATCCCTTCTGAGAAGAATCAAAACCCCACAAATTACCTAAAAGTCATGGTTATCAACTTCTTAAGAAATATATTTTTTCCACTGCTAATTCCTTTATTATAAGCATTGAAAATAATTTCTAGAGACCAAAAGCAAACTAAGAAGAGAATACAAGCTCAGCGCACTGTGAATATTTGCAGAATTTTTGTCCAAAAGACAGGTATTCTCCACATTCCTTTACATCATCTGAAATTTTTCCTATTTCCCATTGCCATCTCATTAACAGTCTCCCACCTACTATGATGACCTTGTAAGGCCTAGGTGAGGATCCCACTGGTATCTAACCATACCCTTCCTGGACTGTTCCCCTACCCAAAAGACAAACTCATACACAGTCCTCCACAGGATCATGAACGGATGCGCATGTAATAGCTTCTCCCCATTTTAAAATTTTGTCTGTAAGTGAAAGTTCTCTATTTCAAATTCATGAAATATTTACCAAGAGAACTTCTATCAATACCCAACTGACTTCAGAAATAATCGCTAATATTCTTGAACATTTAAATTTCACTGGAATAAAAATGCTAGACTCTAGAGACTTTTCACTGTAACAGGAGATCATACATGCAAGAAGAAAAAATTATTTTCTCACCCCAACACGTCAGTTATAATGCACTACAGCCCCCAGCCCTTTCCTAGGCAGTTTTCTTCCCTGACATGTGCTGTTGCTCTACTCCTTGCTCTCCACCTCATCATGGCCAAGTGCAGGGCTGCCCTCATAGGCCACACCTTCACAGAGGTATCTTAAAACTATATCGGTATCTTAAGACTATAAGAATTCGGTTTCTGTAGAAAAGTAGATTATATAAGATAAATGTCACATAGACTCAATGTTTTCTCTACAAATTTCAGTCTAACACTCCAATGTTAGTACTGAATGGTGTGAAAGCCCCATACATTAATAATGACATACAGTGAATGGAGTAGGTGCAGGCAGCTGTCAGATTCCATAGAATAACAGTAGAAAAATGCAAACCATTACTTATCATGTCTAGAAACTCCATGCCTCCTTTCACAGCTCTTTCTCGATAAGCTCTCTGTGATGGCAAACAATTTTCTGAAGGAGGAAAAGACGACACTGCTTCCCTGTCTGAAGGCTGTAGTTGGATTTTGTAAACTACCAGAGCCATTCACGGTGTCTCCTCATTCTTCTTCGTGTGCACAAATGCTTTACTAAGTTCACCATTAGATTCTCACATCAATCTGCCTTACCCTGCCACTAAAATGCTACCATAACATGAAATTCAGCTTTGGTTTTATTTCCCAGGGTAGGGATAGACTCAAGAATCTCCTCTTATGTATTTTATTGATAGAATTTTTACACTCATTTTAAATTGCTTTGCTATCCCAAACTGTATTTTACATTACCCTGTTTTCAGTTTCTACAGTTCGTACATTTAGATTTGAAACACCTTTTTCTTTTTATCAAATTGTATCTAAAAAAAGTTTCTTTTTAGTTTCGTGTATTTTTATTATAGCAGTAAGAATGGCAGCAGAAACTCAGAATACTTTAGCCTTGCTAAATGACTATTTGACAGCCTATAATTTCTCTGTCATTAAAAATACATATTCTAGCACTGAGTTCGTGTTGGAAGAATTTTACCCCAGGGAACAGGTTTTTTTCATAGTATGTAATTTAAGTTTACTTAATATAATGTGCATTAAAATAAAAAGCGGTCAGTTCTGGGAAGAGAAATTCTGATATAACCGAGCATATATAAAAATAGGAAGTACAGCTACTTCTCAAAAAGGAATTTCAAAATACCATTCACTATATATATTGTCTTGGAAGGGTCTGATTGTTAATAGGCCAGCATCTTTCCTCAAGTATTGTTACCATAAGGTAAAATAGACATGGGATTCTGGAAGGCCATGCAATAAGCACGGTGCACAAATTATCAAGACTACACTTGTAACATATCTACAGCACGGATCTGAAAGAATCCTTGAAGTAGTATTTTTATCCAGTAACATGAATTTTTAAAGACTCTTCTCTTCTCCTACAAACAGCTCAACAGAGACTAGCTTCCTTCTCTTCTGTACCTTACAAAATGCCTGGCTAGCAATTATCTGGTCTCAGCAATATCCAGTGTTGAAAGCTGATCTAATTCACATTCTAGAAAACAACAGAAAAACTTGCAAAAGTCCAAAGGGGACATACAGGTCTTGAGAAAATGTTGAAATTTGGAGAGGAGATATGGAACAGCTGACCTATCTCATGTAATTTTCAAAATGAAAAGAGGTCTAAGGCTACTAAATGGCAGAATTTACTTGTTTTTTGGAAGTTATTTTTGTATATACTGTTTGGTCTCAGTTTTTTATCTTGTATAAGACAATCACCATTAAACAGCATCTGAGTGCACCCTAGAAGTGCACACTACAGAACATTATTGTCTTTCATATTGTCATTTTAGTATCCCCTATTGCAGCAGTACCTTGTCAACTTTGTTTTATTTCTAACAGNTGCAGCACAGGAGCTGCTGACCCTTCTGGAGACAGGCATGACATGATAAACACAAAGCATTTTGGGCTGGTTTCCTACATTCAGAAAGTTTGGTAGAGGAAAAGTGGCATGATGCCCAAGGGGTGTGTGGTGCAACCCCCAGCTCTTCAGAGTGTCCCCCACCATTACGCAGGCACAGAACATACAGACTGTTGCAGCTGACATTCCTATTGCAAACTTCTGCAAACAAAACACGTGAGTAACCCATATTAATGCCAACATCATAGAGCAAACAGAAAAGGGATGGTAAATGATTGTGAAGCAGATACTCTGATACCACATTTTCTTTAATTCTAGAATTTTCCAATTTATTGTGGCAGGTAATAGCTTGGAAATGTCACAGTTATTAATTCAGAAATAATTTTAGAACCTCAGTAAAGCTCTCAAAGGACGCAACTGCATCAGTCATTTCATAGTGGGTATCCATCAAGAAAAATGTTTTTAACTGTGAGTACTTTATTTGCCACATATTCAGAATATATTAAATCATTAACATGTAAATACAAAGAAAATACTAATTGCAGATAACTGTAATTTTACTCTCAAAATAGATAATGGGGTAGTTAACATTTTTCACTGCCTTTATATGTTGTACTACAGATAGCTATGTGTTCAACGGGTTTGCTGATATTTGGGGTAGTATTGTTTTAAAGTTTAGAGTGGGATGATTGAGTGGTAAGAAGTGTAACTCTTTAGTGACCCTGTAATGGCTGGACTAACACGTTTATGCTGCTTCTCTTTTTGAGCCAACATGGTCAGAGTTACTTTGGGTGTCTCTGCACAGCAATGCGCAGCTCTACATACATGCACACATAGGGCAGATCTACAGCTGCACATTCATTATTAGTGTTCGGTACTCAAAGAGATTTCGCTAATTAACTGAGCCACCCACTAGTTCACCATTATTATTTCCTGCAGCATTTGTGGATGCCTAGGTTTCCCATCAAGAAAGTAAAAAGTAATTAATGTGTCAACTCAACAGCATGACAAAGTAGCTGCAAGCTATGTAATACTGCTCTTTCTCACAGATAATCTTGTTATGCTACCAAAGTGTTAGTCAGGAACAAAGATAACACATGGAGAATTGCACAGTACTCCTAGAAGTTCAGTCACTAAAATATGAGGATTAGGAAAACATCTTAATGGCATTACTTACAGAGCTCTGGGAAAGGGGAGATTATTTGCCGGAGGGCATTTAATTTGCTTGTGGAGCAGCACAATACTTTTAGCTGCATAGCCTTCTTTCCACCCTCTGACTAGAGCTTCTTCAGGTAGAAAATCTTAAAATAGTAACAACAGTAAGTAGCCCAGGTTTCTTACAAAACATTTGTAGCACAAGTAGTTCAGAAAAAGGAAGTTATGCCCTCTTAGGCTGGCAGCTGATTCATATGATGGTAGCATTACCATGGTAATTTTCAGTTCAATTTGATTACATCAGCAGTTAAGATATATGCAAGTTTTGCTGTCACTACAAGCCTAGAAGTCACCAGAAGTACAGGGCTACACAGCTCATAGAACAGAAAAGTGTACAGAAGTCTCTTTACAAACCAGGTCAGAAGTTTGAAACCAGAAGCTAATGCTAAATTTTTCCGCATTACTTCAATGTCATGATTTAAAATTGCACAATTTATCAGAGAATCACAGAATATGCCGAGTTGGAAGTGACCGAAAACGATCACTAAGTCCAGCTCCTGGCCCTGCACAGGACCATTCTCAAGAATCACAACATGTGCCTGAGAGCATTGTCCAAACGCTTCTTGAACTCCGGTAGACTTGAGGCTGTGACCACTCCCCCAGGGAGCCTGTTCCAGTGCCCAAACACCCTCTGGGTGAAGAACCTTTTTCTCATATTCTATCTAAACCTCCCCTGACACAACTTCAGGCCATTCCCCAGGTCCTGTCACTGGTCACCACAGAGAAGAGATCAGTGCCTGCCCCTCCTCTTCCCCTCACAAGGAAATTGTAACTGCAATGAGGTCTCCCCTCAGTCTTCTGTTCTCCAGGCTGAACAAACCAAGTGCCCTCACCTGCTCCTCATGTGGCTTCCCCTCAAGGCCCTTCACCACCTTCATTGCCCTCCTTTGGACACTCTTCAATAGCTGAATATTGTCCTTATATTGTGGTGCCCAAAACCACATGCAATATACAAGGTGAGGCCACCCTAGTGCAGAGCAGAGCGGGATAATCCCTTCCATTGATCAGCTGGTGATGCTTTGCCTGATGCCCCCACGACAGGGTTGGCCCTCCTGGCTGCCAGGGCACTGCTGACTCATATTCAACTTGCCATTGACCAGGATTCCAGGTCCCTTTCCATGGCAATGCTTTCCATCATCTCATTCTCCAGTCTGTACAAACATCCAGGGTTACCCCATCCCACGCAGAATCCATCTCTTTTCCTCATTGAACTTCATATGGTTGGCCAGTCCTCTAATTTCTTGAGGTCTCTCTGCAGGGCCTCCCTGTCTTCTAGGGAGTCAACAGCTCCTGCCAGTTTTATGTCCTCTGCAAACTCATTTGATATCCCTTCCACTCCTGTATCCAAGTCAATTATGAAGATGTTGAAGAGAACAGGGCCTAAAACGGAGCCCTGCAGAATTCCACTATTGACAGGTCACCAGTCTGATGATCACGAGTCGTCCAGAAATCTTTTCTGCTCAAAACCAGCAGAGTACAACTTGTTTTTCCCACCACACTGCTACCTCTGGAGCATGCCATGGAGAGCTGGCTGGGTCCTAGCAGAATAAGCTAAACTTAGACACCAATACTCAGTGGGAGATGGCACCTTGCACTTAGGGTTCAAGTCTGATACATCTGTGTCTGGTGACACCAAAGCCTTTCAAATCACCTCCACAGCTCTACTCTGCTGGCCCTGTTCCCTGACCCAGATGCCTGTGCCTGGCAACTCGTTCAACCACCCTGCTGAGTTTTTTGATCTGGTTTATTGTCCAGCCCTTTCAACTGTGATCTATTTCTGATGCATGCATGTTCAATGATAGCAGATTTTGCAATCTGTTCTAAGAGGATCTTTTAATTTCTCATATGATTTTTGAATTTTACATTTACAGCTGGCAATATATACTGTCTGCAGTTTTTCACCCAACATGCTGATAGCAAGTTGGATGCCATGGTTAACTCTAACAAAATACCTCAATTTTCTCAAACATGCTTTTAATATCCAGTTTTCAGAACAAAAAATTTCCATTTTGTATTTTTCAAAAGGCCACCTTTATGATGTGTTAACCCTCTGGTCTGGGAGATTATGCCTCTGAGAGATTAGCGTAAGAGGAAAAACCCTGAATGGGAAAGCAGGAATTAAAACACTTGGAACAAGACTTAAAAATAGAGGCACATTTCTTGCCAGAATTTAAATGCTGAAAGATCTTTATCACATAAGTTGTTAAAATCAACACTAAAAGTAATTTTAATTGCTTGGATGTATAAAGAAATGTGTGCTTCGGTTTGTGCTCACTGACTCATGCCCTTTGAAGAACAGTTTTCCACTGGCATGGTTTGGAAGAGCAGATAAATACATGAAGGACAGGACTATCAAAAGATAACCTTGGAGTAATAATTTCCTATACACAGCTTTGAATAGTATGCTACTTAGGATGTTGTGTGGAGTACTCTAAGCATGCTTTAATTACAAAAAGAATGAACCCTGTCTAGTAAGAAAGTTAAAGAAATTCAGAGATCCTTTTTCTCCGGATTTTGGGAGATTTAGTAACCGATGCACCAAACACTCTTAACCAGAGTCACGCTGTGGATTTTCTCTTTTTGCTGTTAATAAACAGAATTGAGCCAGGAAGGTGCCACCATCCCCCTTCTCTGACAGAGCACCGTGGCACTAGACAAAGCTAGTTACCATCATCATTTAAATTAGTAAATTACTGGAACTTTCTACAGAACTTGCACTTCTGTGAAATAATGTTGGAAGATAAATTCAGAAAGGGTGTTGCCAACTTTAAAGACTAAATTCAATACATTAAAATTATTTGGGTTGTTAAATTGAGCCATTTTTAAATTATTGGCTCTAATGTCTAAGTCTTCTGATAATGAACACAATGATCCATGAATGCAGTAATAGAAGATCTGGAGAAGAAGCTACTAAAGGTTCCTTTCATCACTACAATAATAATATAGGAAAAGAAACATCACATAAAGGGAATAATGACTTTACAGTTCTGACCAGTTATAGGTACTTCCACAAACCTTCCCTTCTCCCAAACACTATGCAGACTTTAATTAGAATCTTTATTTTGCTTATATGTGTTTATATTTTGAACTATATTCCATAAAGAAATATATATTTACAGACATTCATAGAAATGAGACTGAAAAATTTTCTCATTCTAAAGCAAAAGAGATATATTACTTTATCAACACTTGCATAAATTTTAATTCATACATTGAAGAAATTAAGAAAACATCTAAGTACCAATTAGCTAATTATATGTAGTGGGAATGACAAAAGGTGGCAAGTTGCAGTGTTAGGCATGAGGCTGCACATGCTCTATTTCCTGGCAGTAAGATACAGCAACAGCCTTGTATTTCAACCGTTAGCCACTTGATATAATGACAAAAGACACCAAGTAATCTTTTCATTACTATCACATAAAATTAGGGTGGAAAGATAGCACACATGTTTCTAAAGAGATTGTATTTTATTGTTCATTATGCTTCTGCCAAAGAATACAGAATCAAGGAAATACTTTCATGGCTCCACTTTTGGCATGCCAAATCATAGCTGCCACAAATACAGTGTAATAGACTCATCTTCTCAATTGTTTTTCAGGAATTGATGGATAATTGAAAAAAAAAAAATAAAATTGGCATTCTTTCTAAACATCCAAACTGTTCTTGCCACTATGTTATATTAAAACCAAATCACAAAGACATCAGATTCGGAATCTTCTCTCCATTACAACTACAAACACATAGAGATAACCTGTTTATATGGTATCTTTGTATATCTTTGCCCTGCTCTGTGTACCGGATGAACTGGGAAAGCGTACTGATTCTCAAATAGGACTATTAGCATACACAGAAAATTACCATATTTATAGCATTATAATGAGCATACAAGTAAATGTTCATTTAAATAAGGCTTCTTAATGGTATGTTTAGCATTTCTGATTTTTCCAAAATGCAACTTTCTAAAAGCGAAATGTGAAACTCTAATAACTCAAAAAATGAGGAAATCAAAATACAGGTAATAAATCATGATTCCAGGGACTCTTTTCCCACATAAATATATAGTAAACCGTATAGGAATTTGTGCATATATTCACTTATATACTTACATGACTTTCTGTAAGAGGATGCTGTTTACGTACCAAATGCTTTTACTGAACTTTTACTTCTACAGTAATTATGCCATACTAGTCTTTGGATACAAAGACTACACAGGCAATACAAGTCCAGGCAATAAAGACAAACTCTCTAAAAACCCACAACTGATTTTTAAAAGAGTTTCCTCCCTTTTGACTGTGAATACAGAAACATGACTATCAATAAACAGAAAATGGCATTCCACTGTTGAGCTTATCATATTGAATCATTTTTTAAAAGCTACATTATCAAAATGTAAAAAATTGACAAAACATTTTTAGGCATTTTCAATGATGAATTTTCAATACTCACTGTTGTGAAATCATCTTTTTCTGTTTCATACAGCCATTACATATTACTTGTCCTGTCTTTTGAATATCTTTAATCTTCAGTATATATAAAAAATTCTTCATGTAACATCCAATTGAAAGCATGAATAAATTACAAGAGAAGGAAAAGCTGATGTGGCTGTTCTGCACTGCTTCCAACTGTCTAAGATGCCTCCATAAATAAGTATGAATCACTGATTATTTTAGCATCTCATAGGACAGCTAATTTGAATTAACTTATTACACTCACTTATACTCTGGTATAAAAACTCTCAACAGTTCCTTAAAGGAAGCTGTCATCATCCTCTTACATGGAACTGTGCTCTATAAAAATCACAATAGGTTTTCTACTTCAAGAAGGCTTCACCAGTCTCTAAAAACAATGTTGCTTCTCTTGTTGGCCTTGCAACAATCAAAGTCTGCTCTCCATCTCCTGCTACATGCACACACGTATACTGGGGAAAAGGACAGTCAAACTGGTTTGTCTTAGACCTCATTGAAAGAGTTGGGGGCCTGGAAAGAGCATTTTATCCTGTCCTAAAATGCGTATGAAAGATGATAGTTACAGCATCTTTGCCTCTCAAAGGTGACTTTTGTCCCCTCCATAAGTTTACATACAACCTTTAGTTTCTGAGATTTGCAAGGCTAAGGCAGATGTCTTAAATCCAGACACCCAGCTTCTGATTGGTGATCCATGCCACTTTACTGATCACATGAAATAGATCAAAAAATAATTGCATTTCAAAGGCTGCATTAACAGTGATAGTCTTAAAACAATTTATTTTGCTCACGCTTGATCAGCACACTGATGACTTAACACATGTCCTTTAACACCCGCTACAACTCCCAAACTCTTAAGGACTACTCTGTAAGAAATTCTCATTGAAAAGAGATACCACGTCCAGCACATTTAGAGAGGTAAATGCTGACAAGCACCATCAAGCTGAAGAATCAAATGCTGGGAGAGAGTTGAATGTCAAAGAGCTGCAAAGTACAATTTGAGCATTTGTCAATGTAGTTCCCTGCTGAGGCACTGTCACAGTTCACTGGAGCATAACAGGACATCATCTTTCCATACCTGTGCACACTGGCAATCACAAGTAACGTATCTTTGGTCTGACCAACATGGCCCTGTGCATGTCCTTAGACATGAAGAAATTAACAGCCTGAGTAGCATCCCTCATTGAGGCAGAGAGGTAAACTGCAAGAGGCACAGGTGAGAAGCTTCTCTGGCATACAGTAGAGAAATCCGGTCAATTGTTTTCAAAAAACCCTGAGAACTTCTTATATGAGGAGGGTAATAGTAAATGGCTGCTTTGGCACAGCAAAAATAAGCAAAAGGGAGTGTAATCCATATGTATGGATATATGAGGGACAGTGAGGGACAGGAGACAACATGGTTGGCACAAAAGCAAATGTATATAAACTAGCAGTGAAGAAATTCAAGTTTCAAGTTAGATGTCTATTTCTAATCCTAAAAATAGCTGGATTTTAGAACATCCCTTTGCAAAGTGTCAGCTAGTTCAAGCAGAATGTACCTTCATTCAGGTGTTCATCATGCATGGCCATCACTAACTGAACAATAGCTACTTTAGGATCTTAAATTCACTGTAATAAAGGAGTGCAAATAATAGAAGTCATTCCACAGTTCGCATTTCATGCACAGAGTGTTTTTTTGTTTACTATTTTAGGAGTCATTCCTTTCCAGAAAGCTGTTAAGCTAAGTTTATGGAGCTGTATGGTTAAAATGAAAGATACTGTTCATTGAAGTAAAAAAAAATAAGTTGAAAGAATACAAAATTAGAATTACAAATAAGAAAGATTTTTTTTTTAAAAAAATACGTGAATAGGAAGGCCTACATAGGCCAATTGCATAGATAATGCCAACAAAATAGCAAGCCATTTGGAATTTGTTTTCACTGGACATTGACAGTACATTCAACTACAATAATTATCTAATAATTCAGTTTCATTATAAACACTGACAACCGTAAGAAATCAAGGTCCTTCCATGAGATCCACATACATTAGATTTAATTTTATAGTTAGAGAAATGTTCTCTAGATCATCCTTTTATAAAAATAAGAACAAGATTAAAATGTCAGAAAAAAATTAACATTTTTTGACATGGGAAACCAATTACGGTTGGTTTTAATTAAGATACAAACTAAGTCAACTTTTCAGTGTGAACAAGTATAAAGTTACAAAGAGTTTAAACAACAATGACTAAGCTTTCTCTGTACTACGAAAACTGGTAGAAGGGTCTGGATGATTGCTACAATTTCACCTCAATCCATGAAAAATCCAGAAAGATGACTTTCTACAGTTATCACTGATTTTCTAAATATTGTTTCATCGTCCCAAATAGTATAGTTACTTGGATGACTAAGGTGTAAAGTCCAATGTGAATTACAAAATCTTACTTACATCTTACTTACATCTGCTAGTGTACTTTTTAAGTGTAAGTAAACTGATTTAGCTATCAATACTGGAACTTCCCTGGAAAGCTGCTGTGCAAAATCATGTAGCAGCTAGAAATGAGAAACAGGCAGTCACAGACTTTGCCTGGTCTCTTCTGGCAGTAACTTCCACAGCGGGGGCTCCAATTCTGAGGATAGTTTGCACAGGGAACAAGCCAGGACCCTCTTCTACTATTCTGTGTGGAACATGGCAAAAAAAGATGTGTTTTGCTTTTTTTAAAGGTAGACATTTCCAATCTATCACATGGTTTTGTAGGTGGAGAATTTTAGCTCTGTTCTGTTGAGCTCAGTCTGCAAGTGAAGCTTGGCCATTCTGTTGTCCATGAAAAGCACTGCTGCTGACTTCAGAGTAACCACAGAAATCCATTGGAGCACTGGATAGTTGACAGTGCTCAAGTATATCCTTAAGTTAGTTCTTAGTATATATTTAGTTATGTTTAGTTTATTATTTTACTTATCTGAGATACAACAGAAGAATTTCACTAAATTACACGGTTGCTCAAAATGGAACTTACCTGGGCTCAAGTGCCCTGATTCGTGTGTTATGTGACACCACCGACACAGTGAGCATGCTGAAGGCTGGACCCTTACTTCACAACTCGAATAAGTATTAAAAACAAAGCAGAATGTTACAAGACCTATAAAAACCAGTAATAACACATTCAAAAAGACTCCTTCCTTTTGGATTTTTGGTGGGGGGACTCAGGCACATTTCCCTGAGGTATCACAGACAGAGTCAGCTTTGGGTTGTGTTTCTATGGTGTATCATGTGACTCCTCTTTATTGCCTCCGGAGTAGAAGGGTTTATAATAACAAAAGCGGATGGAAAGTGAAAGCAGCAGTTTGCTAGCTCTCTTGCTGCCAACCTGCAGAAATCTTTCTTACACAACCGTGACGGGTGTTGACAGCTTTTGCAGAGTGCAGCAAAGAGATCTTCAATGTAAATGTAAACTCCAGCAAAAAAGCAATCTGAGCCATCCTAGTGTTTTTGGTCTACGCTTAGTCAAACAACTGTATTTGTTTTCTTTGGTAAAATTAGCAGTGCATTGGGTTGGAGAAGAAGAACCGTTTTGTACCTTCAAAACAAATCTGAACAAACTACTGGAACTGCCTGAAAATTAGTAGTCACAGCAGAAAACAGACTTATAAGGACCAGTCTTGATTGATCAGCTCACCAAGTCACTTACAGATGTCCATACCCCAACTTTTGCTGCATTTCTTAGACTTAAATCACATGAAACACAGTCTGTGAAAATCACATCTGTATGTATGAAGTAAGAAATTATTCAATGCATTGACTAACTGTAAGAAACCAAGAGCTTAAAACTTTTGAGATTAAATGAGTAATCTGTTTTCATCATTTTGCTCAAATACAGCAACGTCAGTAGACATCAAATTCTGATGATACTTTCAGTATTATCACAGAACTGTTTTGAAAGCTTCTTTCTGCCATAAACCCAAAAATATCAGCAGCTTTTTCAGAGAACAGGCACTGAGACCGCTTCCCCACTTGAATCAAATACCAAAATAAACAATTCCTTACATTGTACAGTATAAGATACAGAGAGATGTTTCGCCTTCATTTACACAAGCTGTCCATGGATTTTGCTGAGAAATTCAGGATTCCACCAGTAACTCCCCCAGCTGCAGCTGAGCCTCTCAACCTCAAAATACTAAACTTCTTGCAAACTCAGTAACCATCGTTCCCCTGTAAAATTCCGCCTCCCTGCCTCTCACTTCCACAGCCCTACATATTATCCAGGCAGAGGTACAAGTACCAACACTGTTCAGTGGATCAGCAGTACGGAGGGAGCCAAGAGCCTGGCTGCAGAGCAGCATACATGATCTGTGTATGCAACCATTACTGGTGCAAAGGACAATAATAATCCTGTCTGAATTCTGCAATCTTAATAATCTTGGGTTTTCTCCCTTAATATTTCACATTTATCCAACATCCTTCTCTGCAATTTAGCTCTTTATTTAGCTCACAAAGTAGGCATTATCCTAAGTAGTTAGAGTATTCATCTTTTGGCATCAATGCCAGTTACCCCTGGCAACAAACCTTTGAAGGGAAACCTTGTTTCCATTGCGTAACTCAAAATAGGACGAAAGGGTCAAATGCAAAGCAAATGCAAGAAAGCAGCCTTTAAGCCTCAAAAATGTTCAATAAAGGGCCTGCTTTCCTTTGCAGAATTCAAATGTCAAAGAGAGATAAATGGGTTTTTTTAAAACATTTACTATATCATGACTGGAGTTAAAACCCCTAAAAAGTGACATTCCAGTTGTTCACTTAAAAATGGAGGCAAGAGTGTTGCATTTCAAGAAGCACACCTCCTTGGAAGAAACCTCAAGAATGCAGACGACACAATACTGACTGAATTTACATAAGAAACCACACAGTCTAATTAGAAAAGCTAGGAACAATGATATGTTTTAAGTGTACTGTGTCTGAGACACACCTGTATACATACACACATGGTGTATCTTACCCTTCCCCTGCACTGAGACCTATACTTGCTGAGTTTAGACAAAACAGTCCAAGCAATATAAACACTGAATGAAAAATGGATCCTATGGCAAATGAAAAAGGTAAGACAATTGTTATAGAGTTACCTAAGACTCAGCCTGTCAACTCACACAGAAATGGTGCTTTCTGCAGAAAAAACATGTCAGTCTCCACAAAAACATGAAAGCAGAACAGGCTTCAACTATCTTCTGTCAAGGCCAGGAATGAGACCTTTGCTTGGTTTGGATCATCTGAAGCAAAATCTCCCAGGATCAGGATAGAAAAACTCACACCTCATGTGATGACAATAGATTCAGTACAATTAAGTTTTGTCATCTCTTATGGACCTGGTGACCTTGAAAATGTTGCCAAGGCAGAAAGCTGAGAGAGTGACAGTGGTAGAATGCAGGATGGCAGCAAACAGCATGGGATTCATCTGACAAAAGAGACACACTGTCTACCATGTCACCTGTCCTGTAAAAACAGTGTAAAAAACCTGATACTTTTAGAAGGCAGTTCATCTCGTTAGAAACTGGAGGTCTAAATCAGACCAGATGAACTGGACCCTAATACCTGTTTCTCCCCACTGGCTGTTTAAGGGAGCACAAAATGACTGCCTCCCACTAGATATCCACAGAATAGCACAGTCTCTAACGCCAGGGGACATAACATCCACTTCCAAGCCAAAGTAAGCACAGGTTTGCCTCAAGAAACAGAAAGCCTGTTATTTCTTCTGAAATTCTCTCGAAACATAAGCTGAAAGACCAAAAGGATATTATGTTTTAACTGGTTTACAGTCTTTATATATAGGGCATGGGAATTTCAAAACAAATCCAAAAATGCCACTTACATTCATCCTCACTTCTGGATACTTCAGGTACACTTAATCATGGCAAACATTGAAGACAACTGCCAGACACATAATTTTGCCTTGGCTTTGGTTCTTTGTTGGAAGCAGGTTGAAAACCAGGAGCTTCTTACTAATAGTTAAAAAAAGTACATGGAAAAATATAACAATTTAAAAATTGCTTTGTCTTGAGGAAATAGCTTTAGTCAGTGAGCAGCACTGCAATTACTGACCAAGCATGCATAGGTCAACATTGCTCAGCAGAAATATTAACGGCTATTTTCATTTCCATTTATAAAAATAGAATCAGGACATGCAATTAATTGTTTCACAAGTCTTGGGATAATGCACATAAAATATTTACCTTTTTGGTATAACCTTCTTCTACTGAAATTAATCAAGTGACGCTGATTACAATGGAAAAAAAGGACTGGTTCGTGTTTGCAATACCATCTACTGGGTATTATTGCTTCCATAAGCAAATAATGGAGGACATGTGATGCTTTTATTTTCACTGCTTGGATTTCTTCTCTCTGAAGTGCATTAGGATAAAATTAGTAAGCTATATTCCTACCCACTTGTGATTAGTAATAAATATTCGCTCTTGTAGCCTAGTGCACTTTTCCCTTGTGAAATCTAATCAACACCCACTTTTAAACATTCAGATATGGAGATACATATTTCTTGTCGTGTAGAAAAAGAACAAGGAAAGATGATACAATACTCATTGATAACAGACTATAGGTCTCTAGGGCAAGGAAAAAATTACAAAGACAGGATATCTACACAATCATGAAGACAAAAGAAAACATTTACTATTTCTCATGGTTCAGAAATTAGGGACATAGAGGGAAAGTATGCAGTATGTTTTGGTTCTACTGAGCACAACAGAAAGAATTCAGCTTTCAGTTTTAGACAGCCCTGAACCCTTCCTTATTGTAATCTGAGGTGGTGACTAGGGGAGACATCAAGAAGGATGCTGACTCCTTCAGTCTTTCTCTAAGAATCCATTACTGCCTTGTCCAGGAAGATTGTAAATAAGGGTAGCTCAAACCCTAGACAGATTCCATAAGGCTGTTTCTTTAAAAGAATGACCAGTGGGCTTTATACTTAATAATGTAAATTTCTATTTCCCACTGAGAAGAGTCTGCTTCTAGAATTCTATCCTTCTAAGGCTTTCTTTGTGCCTTAGCATCAGAACCAAATTTGTGCTTCTGATTGACCTTCCAACTGACTTGCGGTGAATACTTCTTTGTGTTGTTGCAATTGATTGGAACATTTGACTAGTCTACGTGACAGAAAAATACCACATTATGTGACCAATAGATGTATGTAATAGATAAGTATAATTCCGTAAATTGGAAACAAGTCCCTGAAAAGATCCCAAACTAACGCTTATAGTGCTGCATACTATATAAAACTTTATCTCCTACACCTTAAGGAAATCCTAGTGTGGTCAGTAAAGAACCTCTGCTACAGGTGTCATTATAAAAGCACAGATACAAGGACCAGCATCTTTACACTACATCTGTGGTAGTAATACTGCACTCTGGTGCAATATTATTAAAATCTGGGTGAATGGATATCAATTCAGTTTGTGTCTAGGAAGAGAAAGAAACTGAGTATAGACTGCCTTAGAAAAACCACCAGAGATGCATAGAAGACACATTTACACATACAATTTCTGCACACTTATTAAAATGGACAGGTAAGTCTGAGGCAAAATTTTGCCAGCGTGAACTGCTGAATTGAAGGCATATTCTGTTCCCATTGGGCAGATGTTTCTTTTTTATGCCAACATTTCCTGCTTTGACCTGCTTCTTTGTAAGTTTGGTCTAGAGTTTTAGACTACTGAACAGCTTCCTTCTTGTTGTTCCTTTAAACTCAAGATTCTGCCAGTGTTACCCCTGCTAAGGATGCAATTTATTGGAAAATAGCCTAGACTTGATTCAATGCAGTCTCCCTTTCTCATGATACTAACTCATACCCATGGGCACAAACCAATCTGTGTGAAAAAAGGGGAAATATGTTGTTTTCTCTCTCATTCTCTCTCTCTGAGCAAAATTGCACAGGAAAAGAAGAAAGCAGTTTTGTCTTCTCGTTGTGATTTACCTTTTATCAAAGGAGTCTAATGCTCTGTCAATGAAAAAAAGCTGGAAATATCTGAACTTATCCAAAAGCAAAATGGATTTTATTTGTGACATTTTTTAAACAATTACTTTTCAGGAAAGGCAGTTATAGAACAGTTTCAATATCCCACTAATGTTTTTTTAATCTACATGTTTTCCTTACATATTATAATGAAAGTGTTACAGGTAATAAAACACTTGTGGATCAATTTAAAGAACTGAATTTAATAAATGAAAACAGTATGATTTTGAATTACTAGGAATTCTTTATTTAAATGTATTAAAATATTTTCTTCAAAATATTCTCATTCATTGTATTTTCTAATGAAAGATCTATTGTCTTGATTGTTACCTACTAAAACCTATTGGTTTCAAATTAGTCACAACTTTTTGGCACTACTTGTTGCTAACTAGAAGGCCACACACTTTATATAAATTTACACACACACAGATACTATACATAAATGAAAACACATCGTTTTGCATCAGAAAATGTATTCATTTGCTGACATTTTGCATTCTAATTTATGAAACACTGAAACAGTAATTTGTGTCAAACTGCATTCAGATGGAAACTAGAATCACAGAATGTAGAACATAATATTCTAAAAATAGTTGCATACATTTATCAGCCTTCTGGGTTCATACGCAGTCTCCTCCCTCCCCACAATTATCCCTAGTTCAGGAAAATTATTTACAAATCCAAAAAAAGTTGTATTTTCAGCTAAATGAGCTACGATTCCTGATGATCACATATCTAAGGATTTTAAGATTAAGAGAATCTTATTTTTATATGCAAAATTTGGACAGAATGCAACGTCAATTCAAAATGCATCTATTTAGCTATTTAACTGAAGAGGCCGAAAATACTATTTTTTCACCCACAGAACATACTAGAGACTACTATAGAGAGCTTAACCCAGAAATTTTCACACTTATATGCCAAATATGTTGGCTCTAAAATTTGTAGCATTTAGAAATTTTTCAAATAAGTACTATATAACAGTAAATATGACAGATATGTCACAATTCTAAACAGGAAGTACAACTTTAAAGGTAAAAAAACCCAAAACCACCTTACTTGAATAAGGTAAACAAAACTAACTCAAGTTGTTATACCCCATAACACACATACAGGTATTATATTCACCTCCCGAAAAAGATGGAGGTGTGATATGAATCCTATCCCTTCCCTGCTTTTCAGCATTGTACCGGTCAGTACAGCATTTTCTTCTCAGCATGAAAGATGCCATACAACAGTTGCTCTGAAGCTGCTGTTGTCTGGAATCACCTCATTTTTAAAAAAACCCCTAAATCAGAAGTAGGCAAATCAGGTCACAACAGCCAAGCATTGTGTGGGACAGTGGCTTCCGTACATGGCCCTGAGCCACGCGAGACATGGTCATTCTAAATTTGCCTCACTTTGCATTTCATCATCTTCTTCCGTCCCCAGCAACAGAGTTGTTTTCTGAAAGAAGTCCTCCCTGGTTTCTGACAATCTTGTATTTGAGTCAGAGCCACATACATACACATTCAGAATCAACCACAGGAAAAAAAAAAAAGAAAAAAAAAAAGAGTGATTCCTCACAGAACTAGGGTGGTATCAAAAAAGTTTATGAAAACAAGCATAACATTCCTCCAGTCTATGCATAAGGAACTCTACTATGTATAGAGAAAAATGTACTAACCAGGTAATAAATTGAGCTAGATTTGCCACAAAAAAGCAAACCACTTTTTTTCCTGAAGTTTGTTTAAATTCCAAAAAGTTCTGATATAATAATAAATTTAAGCTTACTGCAAAATGGAAAAAGCTGAAGACACTTTACACAGATTGTCTTTCTGTTAATGGGTCCTTCCATTAATGTATTTGTATTTTGTTAAAAGACTACCCGACAACCAACCAGGATAAGCCTTAGCCCTCTTTGTATCTCTGATTCCAACTCTATCAGCTATTTCTGAAACAGAATTGGGGCAAACTATATTCCTTTTGTACTCCGTCAAGTCCAGCTCTGTGTTTGGCATTGTATTTTCTTCCATCTAATTTTGTCTTTCTAAGATAATTTTTGCAAAACACCTCACTTCTGCAACCCATAGACTTTTTTCAAAAAATTTATATTACCACAACTGTAAATAACATCCCACTAAATTTTCCATCTACAATGAGGAGTCCTCATTCCTGATCCAATCTTAATTCAGTTGGAAATAAGTACAGAAAGAATAATTCTACAATGCTATGAAACAGTAATGATGATTGAACCACTACATGATGCTTCATCCTCATGTAGAACAGTATGTAAAAGGAGTTAATTTCTAACCATGCAGAAGCATGATGAGGATTTGCATGAGATGAGATGGATCCTCACATCTTCAAACCAGAGCACCAGCTCACCACACTGACTGAAGATTTCAGGGGTCTTCCTTCTGTCTGCTTCTCTCTAAGCTATAATGCCAAGAAAATATTCATCTACTTTGCAGACTCCAACTATAATCTCACAAAATGTCTTTTTTCCATAAACAAGGCCAAAAATAACTTCTTAGTCATTTGATTGTGAACAGAATAGCTTTTTATCAAGCACTGCACCACTGCTGACAGATACGGCAGTAATTATCACCCTCCCCAAATATGTAACCTAGAAGGACATATAGTCCTTATCAGGGTGATAAAAATCCAGCTAAGGGGAACCGCAGTGCTTGCTCAATTCTTGACTAGTTTTACAAGTCTGTTCTAATAACAATTACATTTAGACAATCTGCCTAATGAGACATAACCAGGAATACCATATGGATACAGGACAAACCTCCCCAGAACACAGTGTGCTAAGAAGTAAGGATTTGGGGGTTTTGCTGATAATTCAATGCCTCTTGGAGGCAGGGAGCCTCACTGAGCCGATGTATCAAATGGCAAATAACCCCACCGCAGCCAAATGCCGGCAGCGTAACCCCGCCAGCACCCACAGAAAGGGCAACAAATCCCCAGCTGTCTGGGCTACAGTTCAGAGCAAAACTGCCTGTAAACATCTCAAACTATTTAACTGTGGCACTCAGACTTACCTCAAATCTCACACTGATGATAAAATACTGGTTATGTGAGTCTACTGTGTACGCACAAAGAAACTGCCTTATTTATCAAAGACCTCATGCTTAGTAAGATTGATTTCAGATAAACGTAGCTGTCTGTGTTGCTGGGAAATGGGAGGAAGTGAAATACTATCATATTTTCTGTTATTACAGGCACATATCACATAGCACAGCAGGACCCAATTAGCATTAGTATGACATTAAGGATTATTAATGCCAATTTGTTTGGACAAAATTGGGCCTCTCACAAGGATTTAATCGATTTATTAATTCCCATTTTTCAGGATACGTTCCAGAAGCAGAGTGAAGTGCTTTTGTCATTGCAGACATTAAAAAGGCATGTACATTATATTTTGTTCTGGGTTGGTGAAGTTAATTGAAATTATGTCTCAATCAATCAGGCCACAAAACCAGGATGCTCACTATGGAAGTGTCCTAGAATAAAGGAAGAAAAAGCAGATACTTCACACTTTAAAATTATAAACTGGAGCTTGTGGGACGTATTTCATCCACAGCATCAGTTTTACCCTCTGATTTCAGTCTGTGACTGTCTCTTGTGGGGTCAACTGGAAAAAATTATTTTTGGTTCTTTGCACAGACAGTTATTTCCAAGATGAATAAGATAAACACCCCAACACTCTCTGTTTGTGAACACATAGAAAGTAAAAATATCTAAGACAATCCATGACCAAATTTTTAAAATGAGAATAAGATGGTAAGAGTTTCCCATCTGTGCAGTGCTCTGTAGCAAGACCCCTCAGGAAGGATACTGGATGCTAAGCCCGAGCTTCCCCAAAGTCAGAGTAAATGTCCTAGCTGTCAGCAGAGGCAACAGTATCATTGAATCATAGAATAATTTAGTTGTAAGGGACCTTTAAAGGTCCCTACAAGGAGCAGGGATGTCTTTAACTAGATCAGGTTGCTCAGAGCTTCTCCAACCTGACCTTGAATATTTTCAGGAATAGGGCATCTACCGCTTCTCTGTGCAACCTGTTCCAGTGTTTCACCACTCTCTTCATAAAAAAATTATTCCTTATATCCAGTGTGAATCTACAGTCTTCTAGTTTAAAACCACTGCCTCTTCCCTGTCACCACAGACCCTACTAAAAATCATTTGTAGTAGCTATATATTGCACAAAATACTTCAAAAAATACCAATAAACACATCAACAGATCTCCCCGAGAAGCAGGACATGACAATTCCTATGAAGCATAATCATATGTACAAGATTTAAAGGTACACCGAGGAGATGGAGAACCTCTCCCAACATGTTTTGTAAACTTGTAGCTTGAAGTTCACTCCAGGAAAATACAAGGATAAAAGTGCAACTAACCAAAGGTACAACCTTTTTTCCTTAGTGACTTTCTGAATTTAAAGCCAACCATCCTGTATAATGAAACAGCTCATCAGATCTAGTCATTGCAAGCCAGTATTTATGCTATGGTCAGAAAGCCCACAGAAACTTACCAAAATTTGAACTTCTGCAAACATCACAGATAGTGTGTTTATTAAATATATATACACACAAGTATTATAGGTAAGACCTGAAAAAATGTAAAAGCAAACTAATGCATCAAAAGTATGTAGAAATTGTAATTACTTCACAGAATTAAGAAAACTCAAAACACCATTTAACCAGTTATGATCTTTAAGTTCTTGCTGAAAACACTGGAACAAAGTCTGTTTGCAGACCATTCTAAGCAGAGATACTGCTTTGAAAAATAAAACTTGAAGCATGAAGTTAAAGGTATAAAACTCACCACTTTTGGTATGTGGCCATGATGCCTGTGGCTTTAGCAAGTCCTCTAACTAAAAGTTTTCTTTGTCTATGTGATGGTAGTTCCTTAAAATAAGTAAAATAAAAGATTATCATCAACACAGCCTTTGTTACTGCATTGGCTATTGTGTGTTCTTTCCCCACCCTGCGCCTCATTTGGACAAAGAAGGGGGAACAGAGAAAGAAAAAGAAAAAAATTATTGTTGCTGCTTGCTTGCAGCAAAATGTGTACTCCAGAGTGGACAGTGAACTCGGAGTTGTTTTGATTTTAATACTTAATTCATTAGTAATGGAAAAACTTCACATCGTAGTAAAGGAATAATCTGGTGAATTTCTCAACTTGTAAGACATTGTTTTTGATAATTTGCCAAGCAGAGCAGGAGATTTATTACACTGAGTATGCCAAAATGGCAAAAGGCTTCTCACGCTGCAGGGCCACAGAACAATTGTTTTATGGGACTGAATATGCTGGTTCTTATGCTTTATGGCCCTATATTGCCAGGCAAAAACCATTAGGTCTGCTGCAGGTTCTCCATTGCGTCTCAACACACTGAGCAACTGGCTGCGAAGTTTCATTTGGTTCTTTCGGACCACCAAATCACATTTTCATTGAACATATCTCCTGACACTAGCTGGTCAGAGGTTCATCATGTACTTTTGCTACCACTATTTTGTTATTTTTCTATGAGGAATAATGAAAATATTTCTCCTCGAAGGCAGATTAGCTTCATTGTCTTTGGACATAATACAGGTAAATACCTATGTTTACTTTTATACAAAGTTTATTTTTAAAATACAGATATTTGCTGCAAAATATAAAAATTTGTCATAGAAGAAAAGGTTCTTTTTATTTCAACTTCAGATTTCTTCTTGTAATTATAAACAGAGCAAAACACATTCCATATATTTATACGGAGATACACGCACACACACACAACCACAGCCACACATATATATTCTTTTAAAGCCCCAACATTTATAGATAAGTAGTTTAAGTCTAATTTTTAGGTCATAACATTTGTGGAATTGGAGAAAAATTGCAGTTCTATAAATATCTGATCTACCGTCTAATGATATCAGAAAAATACATAGTTTGCAGTTTGTCAGTGCAATACAGTACCGTGAGTAAGAAGCAGATCTAACACTTACAGGAAAAAGATTCAGAATAACCAAAATCTGTATCATAAGCACAGGAATATACCTACAATGACATAGTTCTATTCTCACTTGTAAGTTAACAAGAGCACAGTTGTTTTTCATAGTTCTTGTACAGTAGTCCCTGACGCCTCTTTTTGCAGTTAAGAAAAAGTGTACATGCTCAGATACAGCAAATAAACTTGAAGCTCAGACTGTTGTCATGGTTACTGTCAGACATCCTACTATTTAAAGTATCTTAGAGGCAATCTTAATTTTTGTTTTAAAAAATATTGATTTATTTACAAAATTAGAATTCTTTACTACGGTATACTTACGTGCCTATATATCCATAATTTAGTGGTTACTGTGTTTCCAAGTAATTTAGTTTTAGTGGCCCTGTACAGTGGAAAACGCAGCTTTCCAGAGCAGTTCCAACAAAGATACAGCAAGTGTTTTGTCTTCATAAATTGAACAATCCAGCCATAGTATACCACTTTCCAATATGTGGCTTCCCAGATGAATTATATCTTCATTTTACTCCAATGCTTTAGCTAAAGGCTGTTTTAGTTATTTATTCTGGAGCCACTTTCTTATGCCATTGTAGTTAAACACTTGCCAGCATTTTTATTTTTAGACTGTGCACTTTAAAAAACTCAGTAGAACATGAGAAATGGCAGTATTTCACACTGAAATTTCAATTTGTATTGTTTAAAAAAGATGTTTCTTTTCTGAAAACATCTACCCTTTGAACTTTTATTTAAGAAATTGAACATGTGCATTAGAAGGATGGAATGCCAAGGTCGTATTTCATGTGTGCATGCAAAAAAACCTAGAATTTACATGTGTAAACAGGAGTTGGTAAAAGATTTTAATAAAATTCCCAGCAGCATACAAAACTGTTTATTTAAAATAATGTTTGTGTACTTCAGCTCAACAGCTGATGCAAAGCCATACAAATTTTTACAAACACAGTTAACCTCAAATTTTACAAGCATACTAATGTTCTAGCAGCTCAAGTACATTACTGAAAATGTGAGCTGACTGCAAGCATTGCATTTCTTTCGCACAGCTTTGCTCAACATGTTCTTGGCTAATTTTAACACATCATCTTAATTTTGTCACTATTAAAATTCATCTTAATAGGGGATCAAATGCTTTAGGGAACTATTCTCATATAAAACTAGCCATAAAGGCAGGCAATGATGTTAATGCCTGTTATACATGAGTTAAATTTCTGTGTGAATAGCAGCAATAACTGTGAAAAACTTTAAGTGGTGCTACTGGGGGAGGAAAGCACCCCAAGTGTATCTCTGGGTACCAGTTTAACCCAGACGCTTTCTCTCGACAGTGTACAAGTCCACTCACATATCCACAGAGGGTCTCTTTAAGCACGCATTTAGGAAGCACCTTTCTGGAGATCAAGGGAAGGAAGAAAAAGAAAATAAAAAGAAGGACTGATGAGAAACGTAAGGGAAAATGAGATTCAAGTCAGCAGGCAGCTGGAAAGGAGGTAATTCAAATTAATTATTACCCATTAACTACCTGATATGCTGCAAACACAGACACAGTGACCTAAATTGGTCCCAACCCTGCACTCTCATACTCTCTTGCCAAGAGTAAATGGCAAAATGAGGAAAAGGATAAAAGCAGGGACATATTAAAGCAAGCGAGCAGGCTTCCCTCTCCCTCTGCAATGTAAGGATGAGGGCAAGGGCAATTCACCCCACCTACATGTTTATTTTACGCATTTTAGAAAGCAACGTGGCAGGGACAAAACCTGCCTCACCTTGTTCAGAAGCAATCAACTTTTCTCACATCACCTGTGTAACCAAGCAGACCCTGAGAATCATCTTAGGTAAAATTTAATATTAATAGCAATAAAATTTAAGATGTGCCTTTGCCAAGACTCCATCAGCTTTCATGACATGAAATAGTGTATTCTTTTCAGCACTTACTGTCTGTGGATCAGTCACCAAATCAGTATTTCCCCACAGTGACACAGACCTCTCTCCCAGTGAAAAAGGCAGCAAGGCCCTTTCTGCCAGCAATGAAATGTTTAATACTCAGCCTCTCGTCAAGTTGGGTCACGCCAGAAGAAGCCTCTTTAGTGCTACTTCCCTGCCCTGGTGGCAAACAGAAATCACCCAGTTTGAGCAAAGTCAGTCAGTCTGGACAGAGAGAGACATGCAAGCCTGGGAGCATCCAGGTTTTACTAGAAGGGAAAAACCATTATTCAGTCTATTCCTGTAAATTAGGAGAAAAGCTACTTTATCTTAATTAGAGCACATTCTAAATTAGATGGGAACTAAGTATGCACAGTGTATGCTCATTGTTTTTAAATTATTTCAGTCATTGAATGATTGAAATGATTTTGTTACGTTAATTTGTTTCAAGAGGGCCAGTATCATGCGTCACACATACCCAGGGGAGGAAAGGCAGGGGCTCAAAATCCAGCTAAATGAATCAGCCTGGACCCTGATACAGACTTTGGATTTGAAGGAAATGCTACATCTCCTGTTAAGAAACATGAAGGAAAAGCTGTCATGGCAGAGGAAGTGCAGGAAAGGGAAAAATCCAGCCAACCTCATAAAATCACTGCACTATTAATTAATTTAAGAAACTGAGCCAAGGTAAACTTGTGCAAATGCTATTGGCATCGTCTTTACCTTACCTGGACACAAAGGTCCCTGGTCAGGTTAGCCCCTTTTTCCTTGGTTATCTCATGAGGGATTAAAATAAAAATTACCTTTAGTAATTAATTTTAGTGGCAGAATTTCAGGTGTGAATATCATTTCACAGCCATGTGCTAGCTCCAAAGCAAATACCTAGAGGCAATCTATGGACAAGTTCTAGGCTATGGAAAAGCAGGAAGATCTTCACTAAAGGGGGGACACCTTGCTTGTACATCCCATTTGCCAAAGACCAGACCTATCTACAACTGCAAACCTTCCTCTAAAGCCACTCTGACAACTTCTTTCCCAGTTTCTTGCTTTTTAAAAAAAATTCTGGCAGTTAAATATAAACAAAAGCATCTACATTTCCTCCTGATTTTTTTGTTTGGTTGATTGTTTTTCTCTAAGTATGCTGGGGTGTTTTAAATTATGGGGTTTTTTAAATAATTCAGGTGAAAGGAAATGTGGTTAGAAAAAAACTCTCAGCTAGTATGGACCACATCTAAAAGATACAACTGAAGACACGTCCTTGAGACATGGATGTGGAACATCCAGCAAATCTGAGGTCAGGTAATGACACTGACTGAAACTACGGTTAGAAAAGAGAAAGAGTGTTCATTGACCTTACCTTTTATGTTGTCTTACAACCAAGCCAAATGTACAATAACACATATACACATTCATCATTTCTGAATACAGAAACAGACAGTGAAATGTTCAGAACTGTTCACACATTATCACAATTCACAGGCATCTCCAGTCCTGAAAACATTTATGTCTCCCCCTGCTCCATATATCTTTGTTAAAATGAGAGAATGAAAATAAATAACTGCAAAGGAAAGCATATAAAATATAATATGGCATTAAGCATCTTTGTCACAGGTTTACCACTTATGAGAAACCTTTTCTTCCAAAAACACACCTCAGACCACTCAGCTTTTCCCAGATTTTCCCTGTGCAGCACACAGAAAATCTAAGCTTTCAATCCATGCTTCCTATCCGCTCAATTCATTACCCACCTCTCAGCAAGGCTTTCCAAGTGGCACTGCAATTGTAGATGTTCTGTGTGGGTATGACCTCGAAGATTTACCTTTCCTTTAGCAACAGCTTTTATTTAATTTTCAATATAACTTCACTTTTAAGAACCCCAGACTGTCTTCCTTCACAGAATTACAAAATATCAATCTTCTTCCTAAAAATAATTCCCAAAAAGTCTTAGAAATTTAGAGCAACTCAAATATATGTATATTCCTCAATAAAGAAGACAAAGATGAAGATGCACCACAAGGAAATCACAGTTCTTTAAGCAAACTTTGAGTGAACTGAAAAACTCAAAGCTACAGATTGCAAACAACTAAAGCTCAGTTCTACAAAGTCAAACTCATGAGGAGCATCTTTCCTCTCACACTTTTCTGTAATTTGGAAAAACTTATTATATGAACTGGGGACTACAAGGTTTGAGTCATTAGCACTAGAAAGCCTTTTCTAAGGAAGTATTTAATACAGATTGTACAATGAAGAAAAGCATAATGTAGCTCAAGTATTAAATTGAAACAACGTAGCACAATCCTTTCATTTATGCTTTTTTTTCCCTGCACCATCAAGTGTCTTCCAACTCTGACAATTATACTGTACTTTGAATAGCATTTCTAAGCCAGTTCTTAGTATTAAGTACCATTTTTGGAACCAGGTGTGGATTCATGCTGAATAAAATTTTCTCCATATGATTGCAGCACATGATGCCCAACATTTGCTTTGCAAATAGAAATGTTAAACAACATCCTGAATTCTCACTGGTCCTCCCATATTCCAGATGAAGTGAACAGAAACATGGGAGCGCAGATGGTTAAATCTCTCTGCAAGTTGCAGGCAGTAATGTGCTGACTTCAACTCATCAATCCCAAATGAAAATGCTAGACAAGTGCCACATATCCTTGTCTCCAGTGTTGACTTTTTTTCTTTTTTTGAAATGTCATCCTCAAAATGCCTGAGGTCTGTATGTATTTTCTGGCTACCTACTTATTGTTGCCTGTCATTTAGGGAAATGTGGTACAGCAAAACTATGCTTGGAGTACTGTTTCTACAACCCTTCACTTGCAAATAAAGGCAGTGCTTGCTGACCAGCTGTAGAGCTGACTGAGAATTTAAATTTGTTAACATTTAGTTCTGGTTTATTTTTAAATAACAAAAAGGAAAATGAGCAGTGAAAGCATGAGAAGATTCATTAGGTGCTAATTCTGTGTAAATATAACAAGTGTAGAGGAACAACTTCACCAAGAAACCAAAAGAACCCAGCCATACACTCCAGCCATTTCCTCAGCTGTTTCAGGAGCTCTCCCATCAGTGTCCATGGAGAACCATTAGTTTGGCAAGTTCCACACACGCACCAGGTGAAATCTGGTTTAACTACAGGAGAGGGAAAACAGCACTGGAAGCTGTGAGGGAGAAGAAAGGGAGCCACTGGTCATAGGACAGGTCTGGCACCCTTTCTATTTGGAATAGGCACTGCAAGTGATCTGTCTTGTTGGAAACACAGGGGAGTAGCTTGCTACTGACACGAGCCTGAATTATTGCTGTGATGACTCTTGGACTGCTGCTTATGGGGCAAATTCAGATCTATTCTGAGGCTTCCCTGGTGTTCAGAGTGCATTCAAACAGTGCAAAAATGTGTATCCAGAGATCATGTATCAGGACTACAAAATTCCCCTGAACAGAAGGAAAAGGTCTGTCTGTAGAACTGTTTCATTCAAACTTCATATATGTCAGCATGTATAAATAAAACAAGTGAAGTCTATTTAGAGGAAGTGATCAACAGGACAGATCTTTTAAAACATTATCCCATGCAAATGTTGTATTTTATTGCTTCTTTAGAAATTGTACAATACTTTACTAAATAATTGCTCTAAGATTTCATAACATGTAACACATTCTTTCCCGAATAAGCCAGAAAAAAAGTCTTGTGTTTTGTTTTAGAAGAAAGACAAGGCAAGAGAATCAGAACTATAACAGAGATATAAACACTATTAAAAAATGTCTATTAGCTGAACAAATGAGTCTTGCATAAAACATAGAAGAAACCTTAATTTAAATTTGCTTTAGGATATGAAAACATTAGGCATATTTCTGTCCTTCAGAATTTTTTTCCTCTAGTTCTGAAATCATCTTCTAAACTAGAATACTCCTGTGACCTTCTGTGGTGAGAATCCATTCTACTTTCTTTTCTCATTAGGTCACCAGTCTCATAAGAAGACACCTTCAGCATGACAAGCTGATAATATGAACTATGTATTTACATCCTTGAATCTTTTCCCTCACCGTTCAGAAGATCTCACCATCTAAAAAGAGTATTTCCTAAATGCTAGCTTGTAAAACAGGGAATGCAGTTTTGTGTGGGTTTAGATACAATTAAAGCTTTCACAAAGGCTGCACTAAGACAAATGCTACAAATCTACCCTGAAAATACTGAAAAAGCAGCTGACGTATGTGCCTGCGCTGCCCCATGCACAAATACTGAGGAAAACTTAAGTGATTACAAAAACATGAACAACAAAAGAAAATTAGACTGTCTGGTTTCCTAGAGCAGAGATTTATCCTGATTTTATTTACATTCCAGATAAGAAATCTCCCACACTAAGCAGCAAGGTAAACTGACAGAGTGGAATACAAATAACAGGTACTTAAGAGTTTATCACTACAATATGTAGGTAATAGTCTTTTAATTTTATTAATTCATGTTGGTAGATATATATACAGCTTATGAACAGAGGTCACCTCCAAGGATTTCAGTGAGATATCAGACCTCTCCATTTGAAAAAGTCTAGCTCCACCCATACTCAAAACCATAATCCACTGATGTTTAAAATTCCCCATTATCAGATAGCAGTCGTACTTTTGTACTCCTCACAGATCAGTACTCACAGATCAGTCTTTTCATGATACAGCTCTCAATTCAGTCTTTAATGGCAAAATCTTTCCAATACAGCTTGTTAAGCTAAAGAAGTAGAAAACTTGATGGTATAACTCTAATCCAAGGAAGGAAAAGAAATGGCAAAGTGATTATACTGAATACCTAACCTTTAAGCTTGACACCATCCATGTTAAAAAGTCACATTATCAATGAGGAAGGAAAACTCCACACAGTAGCATGAACTTTAAATATGCATCCACCACTCACCCCTAAAATATTTGGAAGATTATCTATAGATCCAGAAAATCATTGCTGTGACTTTCACCTGCTTAAATTCATTTGCTCTCGGTTACAACGACCCAGAACTAATACAAGAGTAGAAAGCCATTTCCCTATAGGAAATGCTACCGGTGGCATTAGTGGCATTGGCTACTGGTGGACAGATAATCTAGGTTGAATAAAAGTGATTTAAAAAATACCTAAATTTCTTTTTTTTTTCAGAAAATATACATAATATAACCACAGTTTTTGAAGGAGTATGGAGACTGCTTCAAACTCTACAGTTTCTTAAAAATGCTGAGAACATTCTACATCAACAGTTTCAAGAATCCTCACCAAAATTATTTTTTTTCTGGTTTTTTTTAACCTAATATTTCACCAATGAAAGAACGATAATCTGGCTATGACAATTTCTTTGTGCAAACACAAACAAGCTGGAAAAAGTATAAAGATGAGGAAACTCATATTTTCTCACCATTACTTTGATGGTATAGAAAAAAAGGGTAATTAAAAATATCTGTGTTTGGGTAAGTTATATTAGCCTCGCTATGCATTATTATTGAAAGCTGCTTTCTAAAGAAAGGTATTTTTCTAACCTTACAATCTGTATTCACTATGACAAGTATTTATGTGACAGGTAACACTAATTTGTAATAAACGTCAGTTTTAAAATTCTACCATAATTTGAATGTGTCCTTTCAGTCTTAAATATCCCAGTACTGAAAAATCTTTTGGCATGGGGTAAATGACATGATTAAGATTTATATAATTCAGCCCTGCTGTTTCTTAAGAGGAAATGAAATGTGTGTGCACTGTAATTTGTTTTCTTTTATAATTTACAGCCTTCATATGAAACTCCATGTTCTTCTATAAGTTGAAAGTCAGTGACTTGTACCCAAATTAGATGATGTGAACACATCCATTTGCTGGATGCTCCTCATAACTACACTGCAAATATTGTGAATTTCTGTTTTTCTTTAATATGGCCTTGACTCATTTTTCCTGTTCAGATCTGTATGGTGGCATCCACTAGACAAACGCAGAATAAATATCTTGTCTCAAAGAGGAGAACTAAACTTGAGTTTAGCTGTGCTGGCACACCCAGACTACACTTTGAATACAGCTTTTAGTGACAGCTTTTAGTAGTTCATATCTTTATTTATCTTGGAAATACATTGAAAGCCAATCACTGGGTGCCAGCTTGACAACTTGGTGTGAAAAGTGGACTACACAAGAGACCTAAAGTTTGAAGAGAAGAGTTTCAAGGTATAGGAAGACCAAGCTTAGGATAGGCATACCTACAGCAGCCAGTGCAGCCAACACAGCCAAGAACTACTTGGAAAAGTAATTGCTTCAGTAATATTGAAGAAACACAAAACACAGGAAGGTCTGTTTTTAAATCCTCTACCAATATGTGCCATTTGATGATTCAGAATAGAGTATCAAGTTTAAATTTAGCAGATACTAAACAAATCAGCAAGAGGTTTCCTCCAAAGCTCTTATATTGTTTCTTGAGACAGGGTTCAACATAGCTGAAAAAATGTGCTGCCAGAGGTACAGGACTGGCAGACGTACTCACAGTACCACTGACATCCCCCTTACATCAACAGTCACTGCTTCCAATTATTGTAAAACACCATTATACTTAACGAGCAACAGGGAAGTGCTAACCCAATCACACAGCATATGACCTGGGGGGGCGGGGAGGGACAATCAGTCGCCAGAAAGTAACCATCTCTGTTTTCTTGGCGATGGACTGGCTGACTTTGCCTGACCTTTATTGTTGCTGTCCTCTAGCAACACACTCTGCACACTCTGTCTGCTCATCATCAAGGAAGTAGTTAAGTTATGCTGCTGTCTTTCCAAGGAGTATAAATGGACTGTGAATCATGTTGCAACTCATAGCAGGTACCGATTTTAACACAAGCTTTAAGCCCACTTTGTACAATTTGGAGCACTCTGCTCCAGACCTCAGACTGGGGCTCATGTCAGCTTTTCCTCAGCATAGGCTCTTTCCCAGGGCTGGGAAAAACTTGCTGCCAGTCTTCCAAATGGTGGTAAATGTGAGGAGTTCTATGACTCCATGGTAACTTCCTCTACACCTACCTGCACTAAATGGCTGCCTCCAATGTCTTCTCCAGTATTTAAATATTCCTGCCATGTATGTCTGGTATTCAATGGACATCCATAAAACCCATATAGCTGGTCTCTTCTCAGACATGTAAAGTTATAAAAGCCAACATCACTGGCTCAGATGGCACTAAATGACAGGCAAAGAATGCAAGTGCTGCCTACTGATGCTAAGGTATCCTGAAATAAGGTAGGTAGAGAAAGATGACAGTAATTAAAGAAAAAGAGATGCCCTTGTGAACATAAGAGAGGGGGGAAATAGGAAGTCAGAAAAGCACCAACGTGCATTGAAACTGGATAAGAAGTGAAGGAATTGAGAAATGCCTACAGAAAAAATGCACTGTGTATTAAAAAAACAGGGCTGCAAATATGAATGAGTGTGGAAAAATGGATATAGTCATTGTGAACCCTGTTGAGAAAGCATAAAACAAAACAGTGTTTTCTGGGCATGAAAACAGCTACAGCGGTTTTGGTCTAAGACTTAAACCAAATGCTTCAAAAGTGGAAACATGCCTAGATTATATAAAAATTTACACTATGACAAAAAGTAGACTCTACTCAAACAGGTCTGAAATGTTGCAGAGATTAATTGACTTTACTGTTGTCAGTAACAAACATTATCATAAAAAGCACCCACTTAGGAGAAGTAGCAAGATCCCACCAGCAAGCAAGGAATTTTAGGTGCATTATGCTGCACCATCCAACACAGATCAGAACTTTCTCAGATAAAGGAGTGAAATGAAGCCAAGCCAGCACACCATAAACCACTCTGCCTCAGCATAGCTATTTTCTACTTGTCGATCCACAACTTTTCCTGAAACCAGCATGTCTACCCATAGCACACATCTGTCTCAAGCATCCACTGTACTGGTACTTGATCTTCAACTGTTTCAATTGTAACAAACATCACATTTTTAATGAAACTCACCTTCTTTTCCTTATTGTTTTTTCACATTACGCATGCTTGAACCTTTGAGCCAGATCTGCAGTCACAGCTCAAATCTTTATATGGTTTTAGTCATTACCTAATAGAGACTCACAATCCCTCTCAACTCCTGAGGTTCTATTGACTATTCTGAAACAAATTCTTTGATCAAGTTTGCCAAAGGAACAGAATAGCAGAGAGAAATAAAACCAAAGTCCATCATATATATTCAATGTGAGCATGTCTTGCAAAATACAGCACGTCACAAAGACTAATTTTTCCTCTGTCCTCGCCTAACATTACTTTTTGTTGAGATATATATGTATATAAAAAGTATTAACTGATTTAGTTTTAATGCATATTTTTGCATCTGAGGCTGTTAGATATGTAAATTATATCCAAACACTATGCAACAGCCTGTCCTTTTTCTTCTATTTGCAATTTTAAAATCAAAATCTCCATAATCCCCACTGATGAACATGCTCTAAACTAGACTATCTAAACAGTGGTTCTGGTAAACGCTTTTCCGACATTAAAAACATAAGGATTGGAAGTATTTCAGAATACAGAATTTAGTTAAAAAATGTAGTTCGAACATACACACACTCCTAATGTGTATGATCTCATTTACCTTGAGATGGTTTAAAGCAGATATTTTCTTCTATCTATGTCATTATTGTCATAGATTAAAATCTGGACATCCTTTCTTTCCAAATGATTCACAGCAATTATCTTTCACAAATGAGTGGAAATTGAAAGAGTTTCACCTTAAGGAAGTTCGTTTTTGGTCCTTCTGCTAGAGCTTGGGTTCAGGTCCCCCAATACTCTGCCCTGTTGAGGGACCGATGACTCTCAGCTCCATGGAGATGGGAATGACTTCTTTCATCTTTTACAGTGTATAAACTATCATCTCTGGCCCTTGACTACTTCAAAGGTGTCTTGTGGCTATAGAGGTTCCAAGGGAACCAACAGAGAACAATAAATACGCTGGATCAGGTCACCACCAATCCCCTTCCTCAGTAATCTGCACGTTGTTGCAACAAGCTTGCAAAAACCTACGAGAAAGGTCTTCCAAAAAGCATGCCTCAGTAATGCACAGAAATTCATACACTAATTACACTCCATGCCTTTCATTTTCAGCATGCATTGCAACTAAAATAAAACAACTTGTTTCAAATTTCTCACCGCTTCCCTCTCTACGACACAACCAGACTGGAGTATTTCTGTCCATGTTGTCTACAAAAGGAAACTGAACATGCAGATACAACTTATTCTAATAAAATTGGGCATAAGATCATATTTTGGCATGTCAAGATAGGAATGTTCATCTCTCTATAGTTTTCCAGCTTCCTTAAATCCTAGTTTTTATTCCAGGAAGAAAAAAATACCCACAAATGCTAAGTAATAACTGACAGTTGTTCCACAATTCTTCATATTTGTTTTCATCTTAATTTGCTTTAGAAGTCCACAATATTAAAAAATCCATGAAAATTTCTAGAGATAGAAGCATATAAATTTTTTAACTGACAATTGAAATTATATTGGCATATGTTTGCAGTATTTAAAATATTTCAAATCAAATCAGAAAAATGCTCATTTTTTACTTTACAGATGTAAATAGAAATTAATTCCATTCATTCACAATATATTTCTTAATGACTTGCCACATTTCAGCCAGATAACTGTTTTTATACGTTACCCCTTTTATTTAATTTCTTTAGGAAGAGCCATTATTAATCACATTTTTGCTGGCACCAAAACAGCTTTTACTTTCTAACTTGTGGAAAAATGGCTTCATTCTCATTTCTAATTTCAGAGTGGGACTGATTATGACTGGGTTATGAACCCATAGCCTGCAGAGAGCCAATAAAAACATAAATAGGAAAAAAGTTTTTATAAAGAATTTTATAATAATATTTTTTGGCATCTGCAATTTTGCTAGAATGTTTATAACTCTACAAATCTTAGAAACCTAAAAGGGACACTTCTTTAACTTCTTGCACATTTACTGCTGCTTAAAGATATGGCATTTACTCAAGCGTTGGAGAAACTGTTCTTGTCCTTCAAAAGCATCAGTATCTAGAAAAAAAACAACTTGATTAAACAACTGATGCTCTGTCAATTTATTTTCTTTAGGATCTCTAAAATGCTACTAACTGGCTCGCTAAAATTCCAATAGAATGTTATGAAATGATGAGAATATGTAGAACAAAAAGGAATTCTAGGCATTTGTTCTCGGTTGCTTGTTTTTCTTCTTCATTTTAGACATGTTCTTTCTTTAGTAAAGAAAAAAAATAAACCAACACAAAAACCAATCAAAACCAGTTCAAGCATCCTCTTTCCAAGAGTCTCCTTTCCATCCAAATCTTTCAATGGCCTTTTCATGAAGAGAATGGCATTTCAGCTTTCATAGAATTTTATTTCTTAACCTCTGTCTAGAGGAGAGCTTTTAGACATCCTGAGAAATAATGACAAATGAAAAGTTGTTGAGTTTGGATTTTTTGAGGTTTGGGTTTTTTTGTTTGTTTGTTATTTTTGGTGAGGTAGATACACGCTCAGAAACAGGTATGATCTAATTCATTTGACAGAGAAAAACTCTGGCCATTGAATAAGTGGTGTTCAAACCAGGAACCCTGAAGGGGACTGTGCTTTACTGTGTTGCCAATTTCCACAGCATTCAGTACGTGTAGATGGAATGGCATTCACACACACAGGTGGCATGCACCATAACTATTGCTGCTTTTTGAATTTCAGGTATATGAAATATACCAACCAAGTCTTGCATTTAAATTACCCACCAAGTTTAGAATTGAATTAATTTATACATATATACAGTCTCTGCTCACATACACTCAGTCTCTCCATTCCTGCTAATCAGCTAGACTGTGTACCTAACATTGAACATGTTGTTTCTACGGCATTTGGTCATTCCGGATTATTGATGTGGGCCTCTTGTTTCAGACCAGCAATTTTAATCCCATCTGTTGCTTTTAAATGTATTTTTGCAAAGCTGTCACCAGTTAACAAAGAGTTTATTTTCCAATTTACTAGAGCTAAACCTGAAAAGGAGGTGGAGGAGGGGACACAAGAGAAAAGGTATTTCTCAGTTACAGCTACAAATCAGCAGTAGAAAATAGACTTTAAAATCATTATTGTCCAGAATGCCATGAAATGAAGAACAAAGACACTTTGCTTGGAACCTTTTTTGTCACCAAGATGTGATTTTTCTTGGCCTTCAAAATTGTGAATGAGACTATATTAATTAATGTGTACAGCCTTGATGAAAATTTACTTGAGACATATGACTACATGTCCTTCTGCTGAAGCAGAATATTGCATTTTCTGTGTAGTGTAGACAGCAATGTCACTCTAAACTGCTTGATACTAAAACAAGCTGATTTAAAACTGAAAAATTTACTCCAAAACTAATTTATTCAGCAGAGTTCAACCACTACCAACCAAACTTATTCTACAGAACAGTTCCCCAAGGAAAAGTTTCCATTTAAGACTAATAAAGCCTAATTTTCCAAATCAATAAAATAAAATACTATCCAGTAATAATAAAAAAAAAGTGGGATGCTTATGCTTTTGCTGGGAAGACAGAGGGGCAGAAAACAAAAATATGCAAACCTTTTATTGTACAAAACAGTGAGTATAATTAGGTTTTTTTTTTCTTTTTTTTCCACACAGTCTTAAGTATTTTCTCAATATAATTTAATATACTTCCCACAGCATGGTTGCACCATTTCCCTAAGGGATAAGAGTATTTCTGGATGCTTTTGAAGATGGCAAATGCTTTCCCATTTCCATGTAGCCCATACACCTGGCCTGACAAATGCAGTGCCCTCTATTTTGCTTTCTTGGCAGCCCCTCTATGTTTATTCATTCCTTACAGTCTTGTGGGCACCCAGTTTTCTTTGGATAACAGTTCCAAATGCTGGTAACTATGGAGAAAGCACTATCATTGCTTAACATCAACATCTCTCCAGGCTGGTAAAGGAAAAAGAGTTTGATTTTCATTAATCATATTCATTTCATTAATTCATATAAATCACCTTTTTGGTCCATAGGAATTAAGCAACAGGCATGGGGGTACTTAACATTTACCTTTCCAGGAAAATTCTCATTCAATAGGAATGCTGTCCTTATTCATAGCTGAAATACTCTGGGTGAAACCTACGCAGCAAACCAATTTTAATACATTGTGATTTGCATTTTGCTTAAGTTAACCTTTGAGAGAGAGGACTCACCCTTTCCTATAAAGCACAATGCATGTTTATGGCTCAAGAAAATCAGTAATCAGTGTAACTACTGTAATTCATTTAACTCAGCTGTCCCTGGACAAACCAAGTGTATTCTAAAAAAATATCCCACATAGTCTCAAACTGATTCTGTTTGCTTCTGAGCATATGGTTATTTTAGTCCTCTTCAGTAATAGATGGGATAGCAGTCAGACTGGAGTTGAGTTCTTGTGGAAACGACTTTTGCACTCAGGCGGCTTCTGTGCCCACCTGTCCACTCCAGTCTCACCTCAGAGGAATTTGGCTTTTCAACCCAAAGATGATTTAGCTGATTCTGATCAAACTTGACAGAGGGGAAAACTGACTAAAAATTTTACCTTCTTACATATTTAATGAAAATAAATAACCTGCCAGGGGAAAGAAACTATGTGCCAAAGAAAAGGTGCCACATGTGACATGGCTCTCGCTGTGCATCAGAAATGCAGGGAAGAGGAACCTGCAACATGCCACAGCTGAAGAAGAGGTGTCAGACTGAGCTCTGAACATTTTAAGTCACCAACACAGAAAACAGAAATGTAATGCCATGTTTTATTAATTTTGCTCCTTAAAGAGCTACCTGTTAATTAAAATCATACTAATTCTTCGCTCATCCAGCATCTCTTTTGCATTTTTTTAAATTGCTAACTTCATATGCAAGGAACAGGACTTGGAGAAGAGAGTAACCAATTCTGCCTTTGAATCAGTCAAAAAAAATGAAGTAAGTTTGTGACTGCCAAACACCTTGGCAAAATGAGAGGCAATAACTGTTTTTCACTCGATGTAGATGTTGCAACAGCAATATCTGTTTGCCAAAGAGCAGGCTCCTCACCATGCCTGTGTCCAGCCAAGCCCAGCAAGAGGGTTTGCTCTGCATTTGCCTGGCACTTCCAGGAACTTAAGGGACCTCAACAACTCCTGCTGAATTTCAATATGTTCTCTGTGACTTGCTTGTTACAAAAATTTACCTGTGCAGTTCATGTGCTAGCCCAAAACCATAAATGATGATATCTAGCTCTAGCTTCTCACCTCATCTTTAAAAAATGTGCAACCTCGAGTTGTTAGCTGCTATTGCTCTCCAATTCCAGTACATATGCAGAGAGTTTGGCTCATCAGGAAGTGTCAGGAGAAACAAGGAAAGAATCATACTGCAAGGATATCAGTCACCTGCTTTTTCTTACCCTGAAACCTTGGGTAGCAGGTTATCAAGGAGATCCAAGCAATTCCATAGCAGACCAAAACCAGAAAATATGGGAATGGTTTGACTCGATCAGTTTCCAGCATGCTGCATGTTTTTATTTCAAACAAAACATGTAGATGTTTATTTAAACTACAAAATATTCAAAGTTTGGAGTGGACATAAAAATTCCCATAAAATTAAATAATTTTCAATTCTTAAGTTACAAGGAGAAATATTAAGTGCCGAATCTTTCCTAGAGAAATATTAAGTGCCGAATCTTTCCTAAATCATGCAATTTTGAAAAAGTCCATGTGAATGTGGTAGGATCTCCAAAGCTCCAGCTACCAAATTCATGGATGTCTCTGTTCAGTGGACTTCCCTTCAGCTTGCCTCCAGAGAGGTCCACTCAGGAAATACAGATGGCAAATGGCAAACTGAAAGCACAGAGAGCTGAGCTGAGGAGGCAAACAGACAGCAGGACACACTGGTGGGCAGGAATGCAAAGCAAAGTGGCACAGAGAGTCATCAGCCATCTGAGTCCTCTGCAGCTAGAACTGCAGGATGGTCAGCAAGTTCCCATGGTACTTCCTTGTGGTTTTGCTCTAGAGACAGCTATTAACTGAGATCAATAAGGTTAGGAATAACAGAAATTGTCAAGCACACATACGGTTTTCCCAGAACTCAAGGATGAATGACATTTGATTGGTATTAACAGCATACCATAAAAAAATTCCCTCAAAAATCCACAGCATTTTTTAGGTTATTTTCCTTACCTAAGAAATCCTCACTACTGTTCCAGCAGTACCTGCTAGAAAAACATAAGCACATTTAAGGGCACATATTCCTATGAATATTTTTTTTTTGTATCAAGAGCATAACTTCAAAAAGCTCCTTCATGCTTAAAACTGTGACTACTTTAAATGAATCATAAAAGTTAGTGGTTGTTTTACTGGCTTCTCAAGCTGTTATTTTATGCCTCAAGACAAATTTAAAAGAAGCAACACCAGTGTGCAATACCAACTTGTCTTCACTTACTGGGTTGCTTCATTTGCATTCTCAAAACAAGGAGTTGTGAAATGTTAAACAACCTGAAGAATATTTATAACTGGCAGCAACTTTGTTTTGAATTATCCTCTGGTTAGTAGCATAATAAAAAGACTTCTTTATCTTAAGTGTATGCCAGGCACAGATAAAATAAAAAGGTTTAAAATACTACATCATACTACTAAATACAAAAATACTATTACACTCATTATTTATGAGTCCAAACATTTCATACATTCACAGAAAGCCCAAAATTGCTGCATTTTGTACCTGAATGGCTCACTTTGATTAGAGGTCTTTTGAAAAACATATCAAGGTAGAAAAATTATAAGCAAATATAGAAGAAGAAATACATATGGAGTCACTCACCTTTTTTTAATCTGTTCTAGGGGATACAATACAGTTCTAAATCATTATTTAGATACATAAGACTTCAGGTAAAAGCAAGAAAAACTGTAAGGTTTGCCCAGAGAGGTGGTAGATGCCCCATCCCTGGAAATATCCAAGGGCAGGTTGGATTGGACTCTATGAGCAACCTGATCTAGTTGCAGGGGGGTTGCACTAGATGACCTTTAAAGGTCGCTACCAACCCAAATTATTCTGTGATGCTGTGATTCTATATGGAAGATGAACGGCTCCTTTTAGTTGGATTTCTGGAATGTCTGCATCTCTGGTGGGACAAAAGCGGGAACCTGGAACAGCTGGCAGGACAACACCGCAGCTGGCTCATTAAAGGTTTGCAAGTATTGATCATTCCACAGTATAAAGCTGTTTGCAGTCATGAGGGATAAGACATGGGCCCTTGATAACTGCAAAGGCCAAAGTGAGTCTCTTTAGTGTATGTGCTGTGCAAGCCCAGCCAGGCTACTGGTTATTAAGCTCTGCCACAGGGCACTGCTGTGTGGTCTTTGGCTCCCTTACAGCTGAGGCCCTGGAAAATGCTAAGATCCAAACTGAAAGTATTACTAGGAACACAGGAGTCTGAGTAAGAAAGGGTGAAAAACATGCTTACTTCTACAGTTTTGAAGCAGAGTCCTGCTCACCAAATTTCAGAAACCAGTCCAGTCAGAGTCATGAACTTTTTCACATAATTTTGCTTGTCTGGAGGCATAGAAGTAGGTGAATAAAGGTTAAAGCTAGAGGTCAGCTGGCCAAACATTAACAGCTTCTAGTGTTTTTAACCAGTATTCAACAATACTTACACCCTCTCTTTCCAGCCTTTCTTTCATCTCCCCAGTTCTATTTTGTATTTGTAATACTGAACTGTGCTTCTTAGAGCAGCAACAAGAGAGAGAAGGAGCTCATCTCAGAGTGTCAGCCTCCCTTAGTGAATTCCTCATGAAAAATACAGCAAGAAATCTCTAGTGGGAGTCTCACCTCTCTTCTCCATGTTGGCCACCTGGAAAGAAAAATGGGGAAGTGGAAAAGAGACAATGGCTGGTTGGGAACTTTTAGCAAATATTTCTCTTTTAAAAATCATACTGATTCACAAGCATCAAAACTTTCATCAAAGGAAATGATTGATTTTTTTTTCTGCTTCACAGGAATGTTGAGAAATCTGCAAAGCACTTTGATTTCAGGTGAGAAAGTCCCCTTAGTGAAAGTAAAGCTCTGCATAGTAAAAAAAAGTATGAAGGGGACAACACCGAAACACCGTATTTATCTGGTTTTACGTTTGATTAAGAAAGCAGTGAACACCCAACACTTTTCTGCAATTTGGGATGAAATTTTTTTAATCCAACATTTTCACACAACAAAGAATATTGTCTGTCAGATCTGACTGCCAATCACCCCTTCTACACCATGATCTGGGAGTTTTGGGTGCACGTATACTGCTGAATACAGGGCGGCCAGGAAGCGGTTTTGGGCGCCGCACTCCTGACCATTTCAGTTGTTCAGCCTCCAGCTCTGTTCTGCTCTTTGCTTTCAGGGACAGTTTACTCCCACAACCCCTCATTTTTAGGGAAAAGGACACAAGATGGATGAAGTGCCCACAGAACTGGCTCACGTGCTCCTCAACAGGTCATAAAGCAAGTGATTTAAGTTTAGTGCTACAAAAAACACCATGAGCTGCGACATAGTTTTCTCATTCTCTTGGATAGTTTGGACAATAAAACCATAAGGAGGATGTGAAAGGACTATCACTTCATGCCCAGAAGAGATCCATGGTCAAGGATAAGACGGGACAGATGCAGCCCATCAACTCAGTGCAAGTTAGCCCTAAGTGATGTGGAAACAGGAAAGCCTGCATCTTTTCACCTCAATATCAGGAGCTGCTACATTCAACAACATGTTTGTACATACATACATATACACTTATGTATAAAAGCTCTAAGTCCACCTAAAGGTGGATCTGCAATTTGTTGGAATTGATTTATTTGCTTTTACCACAAAGAACAACCCAGTATATGTATTAAATAACAGCTAAACATGCTCATGTTCCACTGGTGCACCTATCCACTGTACAGCTGCTAGATCAAAAGAAAAACATCACAAAAAGGGAGGGAAACCTTAACACACGAGAAATGCTAAAGTTTTGAAAGGTGCAGAGCAAGGGATAAATGTTCTTTCACATCAATATTATTTTCTAAAAACTATGGTGTATGGGCTTTAGAATGATATTTTTATAAAAATTATCTCCTTAATTTTTAAAAATATACCAAAAAATACCAAAGCAATTTACCCAAATTTTATTTTTGACTTTATATTTCCACTCTTTGCATCTCCAGTGTCACTTCATTTTTCTTCTCTTGAAAATTCAAGATGTTGTCTGTGTTATTTATTGGAATATTAGTGAATACATTTACTGTTATTAGTCTACTTAATTGGATTGTAAAATGTATTTTAAATAAAAGAAACTAAATAACCTAGTCTCAACTATTTAATACAATTTTGCAATATCTATACTTTTAATGGAGACTTTTAAATATTAAGCTAAGGTCGTAAGGAAAAAAACTCCATATGCAAAGGATTTTTAGTAGAGAGAATAAACAAGACTCAAAAGACCCTGTATTAAAAATTAATAAAGGAAGACACACAATAGGGAAAAATTCTAACTAATCATATATTGAAAATATAATAAATCAAACATAGCAGTCACGTGACTACAGACCTGAAGATTGACTATCCAGATTTGAACTGCCATAACAGCAGACCAGCAGCTTAACATCACCAAAAGCAAGCCTGGTTTCCCACACAGCCACACCTTAGTAGACTTCTATTTGTAGTTTCCAGAGAAAACCATGCCTCCACTAAGCCAAGGGTAGCTGATGCAGGATGAAGCACCTTATGCAGCTTCTCAAATGAAGCCAATAAAACTGTGGCAGACCTCAAAAAACACATCTAAAGGAAGGCTAAAAGCAGATTCTGGGTCTCTTTCTAAAAGTACATAATAAATGGATTTTTTTCCTATGCCTTTAAATACTACACATTTCTTTTAGGAAGCAATATTTTCAATATATGGATGTATGTGATTTTGTGCTCTGAGAATTGACAGATATTTCAAAGAAACCAATACTATACACTGCTGCACTTAATTTCTCCCAGGTGTGTTTCAATTACTACCCATATGATTTTTACTCTGTTTTTTACACACAAGCAATTAAGCACTTAATTGTATTTGAGGCAATTAAAAACTATCTGTTCAAAAGAATTTTAATCTTTAAATATATGGAAACATTTTTTGGATACTTTTCCTTTTTAGTAATACAATTACAATCAAACTGCGTCTCTCTCCTGGTGACAAATTCAAAGACAATTGTTAGGAGCCAAAAAATATCAGCAGTGAGTAATTTCGTAAAGAAGCTGCTGGTTTCAGCCTTGTTTTCAATCGGCACCAGGCACCCAACTGCAGTACCACTCACACTTTTTAGCAGGCTGGTCCTGCAAACCAGACTGCACAAGCTACAGAAACAAAACTCACTTTCAACAGCAGTGCCCCAAGACAAGGATACAGAACAGAAATTTGTGGAATTTAATGACAATGCTGGATCTAAATAACTCCTATGAGGTTACACAGGACACTGACATTTCCAGGAATGTTCATCTGACATATTTCATATGTCTCAAAGTTTTAATTATTGAAAGTAAACAAACAAACAAACCCTCAACGAAACAAAAAAAGCCCCATGAAAAAAAAACCCAAACCAAACGAATCAATACAAAAAAAAAAAAGAAAGAAAAAGAAGCAGAACCTCAAAATTATGAAGTTCATCAGAACAAATACAATCATAACTCAGTCATAACACAAATGGCACTATTTTTTTCCAAACAATTTTTTAACCATCTCTTGTATTTTCGCATTTTGTGTGCCTGGAAAGTTGCACAAAACATGTTGCTTCAGGGCTGCACCTAATTATATTGGGCATCCAGAAATAGGTGCTTCTGACTCATAATTTCTGCATGCCTTGCCAACCAATCAAACTGTAAGAAATGCAAACTATGCTTAAATTAAGCAATAAAACACTGTAAGCTGCAAGTTGTAACGTATTAGCATACACCACACTGCAAGGAAGAAGTCCACAACAGGAAACAGTTTCAAAATATATTTGTACCCAATGCTGTTGAGAGTATCAGCACAACTGTGACTTTACACAGCTTGAGTCAGAGGACCAACTATTCCAAACTGAATGTTACAGAACAGGATTAAACACCAAATGAGGGTAAGTGCGCTAAAGCAGTAATTTCTTTAATTATCACATGCTAACTATCACCTTTCTTAAGCCTTTATAAATGCAAAGTTTTTTTCATTTGATAATCATCCCTCTCTGTAGACAGTCTTCCAATCAGATTTAATTCCTTTAAGGACTGACACACATAACCGATATAAAATCAGACTTCACTAGCAGCTCATGCTGAGACTCTGTCATTTACCTTAAGCTAAAATGGTGAGCTCAGATAGTTTATTTTGCAGTGGTCTGTGACAGGTGGGTAAGGGACCAGACAAATGACCACAAAGCCCTCGTGCTTGTCTGGGTCTGTTCACTCAGAAACATCCTGGGGACAGCAGATGCGGCTGAGCTGTTTTATTTTACTCTTCCACAATACTATACAGGCAAATTATACAAATGAACTGGACCAAATATGGTCCCAGAGATTTCAAATAAAATATATTTCATCATGAAAATAGCAGGGTATTTGTTTTCATGCCTCATGGGTTTCATTAATAATTAGTAATTTACACAAAGTTGCTAGAAAACACACAAAGCAAAACAGTAGATTAATCCTCAGATATTTTTCGCTTAAAAGATAAAAATTCATCATAAACATTGGAGCATGGCCTGAGAACTATAAAGCAATTACAGCCATTGATAACCACTCTATCCACAGGCAATGATGACAGCAATTAAAGAAGAGACCCCTAAGCAATCCATGCCAATATTGAGAACTTTCCATTAACAGCTGCTGTTCCGTAGCACCATTATAACCTTGCTAATCCAGTGTAAGGTCATTTTCTAAATGGAAAGTGATAAGTGTTGAGTCGCAAGGAGGTGATTGATAGTTATGTGTCAGTCTATGTGGTAATAAAGTCCAAGCAAAGTGTCAACAAATTCCAAGCAATGTGGCAACTTAACATGAACAGCATTATACTAATATATGTGGGGTTTTAGACGGATAAACTGAAGAACAGACTTCATCCATGTTCATTATGGAGCAAACTCTGCTATTAAAAACTGCTTTGCACAAAGGCTGCAAACATAATATACAATCAGCTATCAAACTAAAATATGCTTAAGAGCTATTTGAAAAATTGAAGCATTTCCTATTCATTTTAGATTAGAAACATCTCCAGATCTGCACGCCTGCAAGAGAACAATCATTCTCAGAAATGAATAAAACTGGCTGTAGAAATAGGTTATTTTGCACCATATAATTTTCCAAACTCTACGGTTACTTTTGTAGCAGTATTTTAATGGCTACTTTTCAAGCCAAAGTGTTTTGCCACTTACAGTCTCTGCTACTCATTGCAAGTGATTAAAGCAAGGATTTTAAAACATTATCTACAGCACACCATGGTATGTTGCAGTTGCAGGTGATTTGCCATATAATACAGCACAATGCACACCACATAAGTGGTCCCTTGTGAGGCTGCACAAGACAGAGGAGACACAAAGCTCATAGAAACCTGGACAATTTTTAAAAAAATTACACAGCACTCTTAAAAAATTCAAAAGTAAGAAGATAATGCACCCTATGACTTTACTGGTATTTTGCTTGAGTAGCTGCTTCTGGATTAAGCCTGGAATTAAATGCGGGTAAACAGCTTTAGGATTCGTCCTGCCATTTGTACCTGCTAAAGACTTCTCTATCCAAAAGGACTAGTTTTTGACTCAACAAAATATAAATCATGTTCTCTGATTTTATTAATGGGTGCAACAATGTACATCAGCACTTTTATATATATATATATATATATATATATATATATATATATAGGTAGATATAAATACCGACTTGCTTGAATGCATCAAAGAGTTTTCTGAAAGCCAAAGCAGTGTGAGGTGAATGCCAGGATGGTGCTGAAATTTCAAAGGAAATAAACTGAGATGCTAAAAGCTGTGCTCATTTCACCCTCAGCAATGTCCATGGAGTCCTCTTACAAGGCTGATCATTAGTAAGTCTTTAGGTTCCAGTTCCTTGGTCCTCTCAGGGAGAACTTGAGTTAATCAGAGAGCACAGAAGTAGAAAAAGATCATCAGCCCCTTAGGAAAAGAACTGGGCACAAGTAAAAGAAGAAAACATTGACTGTCAGAGTAGCTAAAAAGCCACTCAAATAAAAGCCTAACATCTTCATTTTGAGTGATATTTTGGAAAACATCTGAAATTTGTGGAGAAACAAGCTTTTTTTAGCTTTCCATTGGAAAAAGAATCTAGAAGCACCTCAGACCCAAAAGCTTGTCACGACTCTCCACATGAAAAAAAGAAACCAATTCCATTGGGTTTTGCTGGGGTTTTTTTGTGCTTTTGATTTTCTTTTTCTTCTCAAGATACAAGAGTTGATAGTCTATTTGCTTTGCTTTTGGGGAAGACAAAAAGGTCCAGTGGACTCAGCCAACCTAGACACCTACCTATCGTGATATATATCAATTTTAAACACCTGTCATACAGAGATTAGTTGGTAAGATAGAAGAACTATTTAAGATACTTAGTTGCCAAGATCTGAATTGCTGTTCCATCCTAGGTCACAAGCAAAAATACTAGTTTTCACTCCTGTTTTTGAAGCACTTACACAAAATTTATAGACAGCTTTGGAGGTTTGGTAGAATGTCCCAAAAGACAGCATGATGAATCAAAGCAATATGATCAGCTGAAAATAATTAAACTAGTTTTAACTTAATTAAACTTGGGAGAAACAGCTTCATAAAAACATACCTTAAAATGAATAAACTACTACAATTCATGTGTACCTTTCTGAAAGATTGTCAAACCCTAGGATTTTGGAGAGTCTCTTGTTTCAAAGAAACCATGAGACTGACTTCAGTATTCTCTCCCATGGTATCCCATTTACTGTTTTCCCCATATTCTAACCAGTCTCTATCAGCCACTTAATACGGCAAGTATTTTAGCTCCCAAGGTCAGAGAAAGTTGTAAAATTAGGTGTATTTTTACCACAATTAATTCACCTGCATCCTGGTTTCCCTTTCACACATTAAGAAGCTGTCTTGCCATTCTGCTTGTTCTTCAAGCAGTCATACAGTTCTCTAACTCAGTACCTTCAAAGACAGGAAGAAGACTCTCATCAACCATGTGATATTTAATGTTCATAAAATTGTTATACAGTGAAATTACCAGCTAACATAACACCTCAGCATCTGCCAAAATAAATGTCACTTTCAAAAAGGGACTGGGAAAAAACCCCACATCATAGTTTTAGTTAAAGGTTTACTGACATTTGGTTTAGTTGCAGTAAATTAGAAACGAATCCCTGTTAGTCTACTGCTGACAGTAGTTTACCGGTGAATGAACAGCATTTCTATCATATGCTGCTGAGGCTGTCAGACCCAGCAAAAAGGAACAGTTTCATTTGTTCTTTTTTTCCCACTCAATGAATCATGAAAAGATGACTTTCTGGTTTTATTATTCACATATAAATGCAATTTTAAAAATTAACTAGACAGGTACTTTTTACAGCTATTGAAATTTAAGATAAATTACTTTCTCCCCAGGCTGAGGAGCTGCTGAGGGGCAGGTGTTACCAGCCATGGGGATGAGCACTCAGAGCATACTGTTGAATCCTGACAGAAGAAGGTTGCAATTGCGCCATTGTGTTGCCTTTATATATGGTTCCAAGAGAGAAGACAGATTTATTTTGTGAAGATTTTTCACAGCATCTAAGGCACCTAAGACACTGACAGATAGCTAGATAGATAACTAGAACACCCAAGAACATAATGAATACAAATACATGGATTATTTAATAATGGACTTGTATACTCTGCATTTGTTACATGAAAGAAGTGTGTGGATTAGTAAACAACATCCTCCGGAACTGTAACTCTATGTGCCATCATTTTCATGAAGTATTCTAACAATTTTTCACTATTCTTCATTAATTACTGGTTTTAGTCAAATTAACATGCTAATGATATTTTAGAACATAAAACCAGCAATTCCCAGGGCTAGACTGCAAGATACCAGTTCTATCCTCCTGCCAGAAAACAGTATGAACTGTATGTGTAGTGATTTGTTGCTGCCACCTGCACACCCTCTAGAGGTAGGCAAGGCAGCCCTCAGTTTAAAATTAATCCACAGATCCATACTTGGAACAGCATAACCTGCCAACATCACATATCCATTACACTATGCCTCACGTTTAAAGACAACGCCAAAAGACAGACCTTTATTATTGAGCCATCTAAATCCTGACTGCTGCAGATGCCCTGTGGGTTCTTACGACATGACTCTGTGATACACACTGGACTGTGATGAAGCCAGTCACTGGTTCATTGCAGGATGCTAAAAATAGGTACTGGGAGATGAATGAACCTCCCTAATACACTTAGCCTGTTTGCGACACCAAAATACGTTTCAGATCTCTGGGCTCATTCTTCTGTAAATTACTTCAAAATCTTTACAACTGTTCACATTTTCACCCAGAATCATTTTCATTGAAGATTTGGCTTTTTATACTCAAGACAGAGAAGAATACAATTTTGTCATGGATTAATAAACCTGAAAAACACTATCAAAATTTCATAAAATCGTATTTCTTAAATACTGAGCACTCTACTAGTTAATTTTATCTTCTAGATACATATTGTATCTGAAATGTCACTGTATTTTCTTAACATATCTGAGTTTTCATGTACTATCCATTATGTTATTTATGATTAACTCCTAAAGGTGGTGATAAAGGCAAGCCAATAAAATGCCATGACCTTTCACTGTGGTGTGGCAATTTACAGATATGGGCAGAAGAGAAAATCCTGGAGAGCAAAATCATAGAAAGGATTTTTCCAAGTAAATACTTCTGACACTTATGGTATCATGCTTCAGTTTGGTACAGCTACTTCAGCTCCAGCTTTCCCCTTAATGAACAGCATCAATAACAACATTTAATCTAATATTATCATACTTTTAGACATCTTTTACATTTAATGGGTATCATTAATTCAGCTATGGTTTCAAGGAGAAATTCCCTGGATAGCAATAAGACGGACTGAATTTCTTTCTGCTCAAAAAGTCCCTGAGGACTGTATTTCTCACCAAGTTTCTGAACACTGAGGGATATTTCAGATGCATCTCCACAGGTTTTCATTCAAGTGTAGATGTAGTCATGCTGGAGGTCAGAGATTGGACTGCATCCTGCTGTCCAGCCGCATCCCTTCCATCAAATGACCTGCAAAAGCAGCTAAAAAGTTGCCTAAGCTCCAGCAAAGAGTCAATGCAGATAGGAGTAAACTAACTGAGGCTCAGCTTCAGCAAGAAGACTTACATGAATATTTACCAAAGGAAAAGCAATCAGAAACAAAATCACGTAGCGAACAAAATTTTCATGTGATATTACTGACTCTTTCCTCAGGTCTGTATACAGGATTGAAACCCCAATGAAACAAAATTGTAAAGATCAATACCATATTTTATTTATATATAAATCCAATAAATTGATTTACACTGTTACTTCAGCTTTATCTCTACAGAAAGCAGAATATAACAGGGGGAAATATTAAAAAGTTATCATTAATAGAAAACAAACATATTTCTAACCTGAAAGTAATATACAGCATCAATCAAGTCATGTTACAGTCAAGTAGACATTCATAAATTCTTCTTCACTTCAATGATTTTGTTCCCACATAGATAACTTCTGCCTCTGAAATTCCACAAATACTCTCACTGTAACTCTCCTTATATCTCCAAAGAGCAAAATCTCATGCAGAGTGCCCAGACATACATAATGTAATAGCATCAAAGATTTCAGATTAGGCTTTCCTCTCACCTTAGAAGACTTTCTCAAGTATAGCATCAGAAGCTTTATAAAATGTCTCTAATTCAGTTGGATTTTTGCCATCATCCCTGAATGAAAGCTGGAGCTTTTATCAATGCTCATTTTGATGATTCCTAGTAATTACTATGGAATTGCCTAAAACTATTAATAACACCACTAAGAAGTATGTCTACAAGCATTTTCAGGATGAAAATCGAAATTCCTTCCAAAGACTATTTATAATTCAGCACCATCATCTACCTCATCACAGCCTACAATAACTCAATTCTAATACCCCACCCAGCACACAGATTATTTGCAGGAGACAAATCACAAGTTTAGTCAGCAGTAAGTGTGACCTTTGAGGAAGGCTAACTTCTTTCCAGGCAGTATCTCCAACTACCAAATTAAATCTGTTGTTTCTAAGCCTAAGGGGAAAGAAGTACATCTGCTGGAGCAAAATATTGTATCATATAAAAATGTGCAACAGCCACAGATATTAACAAAGCTGTTCCTCTTGTATTCTAAATTTTGCTTTGTCTTCAGTCTACAGATGTAGTTGGGACATACCAGAGAGAAAAATCCTCATATTAAATAACTAGGAACTGAACAAATTGCTTGAGAGCATGAATACTCACTGCAACTAACCATACATGCACCGGAATTGTAATGGAACTTCCTTGAAAAAGCAAGGTTTAAGTAACATTTCTAGTGAAAACAGGCAGATGTGGTCAAAGGCATGAGAGAAGGATGTTGAAAGAAGATTATAGTGAGGTGGAGATGAGTCTGTTCTTCCAGGTAACAAGAGGAAATGGCCTCAAACTGCACCAGGGGAGGTTTAGATTGCATAATAAGAAAATTGTCTTCACAGAAAGGGTTGTCAGGCACTGGACCAGGCTGCCCAGGGAAGTGGTTCAGTCCCATCCCTAGATATACTTAAAAGAAATGTGGCAGATATGGCACTTAAGGACATGCTATTGCGGTCGATTTGGCAGTGTTAGACTTGCAGCTGGACTCTGTGATCTTAAAGGCCTTTTCCAACCTAAATGATTCAGCCTCACAACTACACTTCAGAAGGTTGTGAGACACAGCTATAGGTCTACAAAAAACCCTCCAACGGCCATCACAGGCTCTTCCTTCCTCCCTCCCCATTGCACAGATTGCTGCAAACAGCTCGTTCACACACGGCTTTACGTTTCCTGCCACCGAGCTGCAAAAAGCGAGACTGAGCTCCTTCCTAGGGCAATAGTTCCTCTGATATAAGTGAATAAACCTGACTCTACAGACAAATATAAACTGCACAGAGATGAAAACAGAAAAAGCATTAATTTAGAGACTACTTCTAACCTCAGTCAGCCTAACTTTCTTGGACGCAAAAGACTTTTTCAAGCTGGTAAGTTTAATGCATAATTTCCTAGAGCCATTGCAATTCCTCTTCTCTGGTGCTGGGCCACCTGAAGGGAAGAGGACATCACCTGCTCAATGCCTGAAGTGTGGACATCACTCCAGCCTCATCATGCCAGCTTCAACTGAGTCATCCTGAGCTCAATTCAGGATGGCTCACCCATCATTTCTCCTATGACATGGTAGGTTCACCATTGAAAAAATGCAGTTATTGATCCAGACTTAACTCCCAGGGAGACTGACGTACATTTTCACACTCACTACCAAAGATCAGTGCCTCTCCACCCCCACTGCCTAGAGAACTGCATCCAAAACAATATTTCAACTTAATTTTCCCCAAAAAAGGCCTTCTCAAGTATGTCAGGACTCTTATGCATATTCAGAAAGGCCCCAGCAGTAACTTTTTAGTGCACTCCTGTCACTTGAGCTTGGAAGAGAAAGATTTGTGCATTTGCTTCTAATGGGTAATTCTCAGATACCATGGTTATGGATGAGCTGAAACCACATAAAGCAATTAAATGTAATGCCCCAGGAGAATTTAGATGCTATTTTTGACTGAATGATCTCAAAAGAGTGTGTGCAGATGCTCTAATCTATGACACTAGTGAACTAGGGAGGCATCTGAATGTGTTCAGTAACATTTTTTTCTTCTCAAAGCACAAAGTTTCTATTCTCTTGATTTGGTCATACTTGACTCCTGGCACCAGTCTGCTGCTTCCATATGATATCAGGTATGACTACAAAAGAAGAATTAAAACTCTACAGAAATCTCAAAAGGCATAATATGTTTGCTTTGTAGAACTAAAATGTCTCAAAGCAAGAAGGAAGCCAAGACAAACAGGAATATATTGCTTAAATCAAGATTTGGCCAGGTATAGAACTTCCTTTCTTCATTATTTCTAATCAGTTTAAGAGCATGATTCATTTGTTAAACTCCATTCTTTACAAGTGGGGAGAAAAAAGTGAATTACCCATTCAACGCACAACAGAATAATGAAAGGAAGCTGCAGGTACTCCATGCCTTCGTTCACTCTTCAAGAAAATGGTTAGAGACATATTTGTATCCACCTCTGTTAAGGAAAATACACACATTTATGTTTGAAGATTTTCTTGGATAAAGGCCAAAGAGAAAATTTCAGATATGTCTGGCTGGAGGACTGTGTCCACCTCTGAATCACTGGACCATACCGCACATATTAAGAAGTAATCACACAGTCTTTCAAGCAGAAGACACTCTGAGACTACACTTCAGTGCCCAAAATGATGAACGTTTTGCTGAGCTTCCTGTAATGCAATTACACTGCCACTCAGACAGCTATCACAAGAAAAATCTAATGCTCAACAGAAAATTGAAAATATTTCTTGATTAGGTGCAGCTGACCTATAAGACAGCCTTTGAACTTTTAATTAATATCTTTAAAGGAAGGAGTTGTTTGCATATGAGCATGTAACTCTTTAAAACTATTTTGCAATTGATAAACTGTACAGCTGATGAATTTTCTCTCTTAACTGACCTGTAGTGGCAATCCCTTGGGTAATCTACCTCTGCTCTCCTACAGGAAATCTGTAAAACAAACTTAAAAAAAAAATCTCTCAGAGAAAACAAGAAAGCAGAGAAAAATTACGAGTTTCCCCAAACTCAGTATAGTTTATACAACACATTTTACAAGTGACTCTCAATACATCAGCTTTAATTAAAACAGCCAAGAATGCATACTCTGTTGTGTTAATGGTTTGTAATGGGAAAAAGCAACATTTACTGTGAAATAAACATCTGCCTAATTAGGAATAATGTAGCAAATTATGCCTACTATGTATATATGTTAAAGATTTTTTTGTTAGATAGTCTTATTTATACTTCCTATTCTATCTTTTCTATGACTCTTTTTTTGCTTCAATTGAAATCAGTTAGAAATTACATTAATTTTCATTTAGACATTTGTGTTAATGAAAAAATGAACCATATAAGAATGTTAAACACTTGGCAAATAAGTTTTACTTTTGAATTATTATGAAACAACTACCTTACCACAATGAGATTTATTTGCAAAGTCAGGCATTTACATTGTCTAGGAATATAAGTTTTTTATTCTATATATTTTCTCCATAAAAAAAAAGATGAAGTAACAAAGCAGGTGCTTTTACTTTCCACTGAAACAATTATGAAAAATTTCACTGCATTTTATGAGTATTGGTAAGTATATTAATGATGTTTATTTTCACATATAGGGAAACACTATTAATGACTGAATAATCATTCACATTCACATTCACATGATGCTAGAAATTATTGCAAGAATATTAGTTCAATTGTACTTTAGTCCAATTCAGGAAACTCAATTAAGCTACAAACAACAATAAAACAGGGTGAATAGCTACTAAAAATATAGTCAGAGCATGAAAAGAGCATCAAGTCTAAACAGATATGACTTATTTTTGATATAAAAAGTTGAACAGCACAGAAACTTGAAAAAGTATTGGGATAAAGAAAGGTGTCTAGATCACTAAGACATTGTCTAGAGCCTACTTTCAAAATCTGTCACACAAACATCGTCTCACAGGCAATTAAAATCTTCATAAAGTCTTTCATCAACTAAAACAACTACTCTCTTGAGAAGAGATATTTAATGTCATATTTGAAATTCATGTATTATCCAACACCTGGACAAAATCTGTAATTTTGAGCAAGTTCTTTCATGATATGAGACCACAGAAAGTTCCCCAAGAGTACTCACATCTGACAAGACACTCACAAAGGAAGACAAGAAATGTCACACCTAAGACTGGCACACAAAGCAAAATAGATCTAAGATAGGAGTCTTATCCTCAAATATTATACTAACTGCATGGGGTTTGCATGAGGGGAAAAAATTACAGCAAAACTATGATGATTATAAAGAAACCTGTCAACTCACTTCTTGCTTTCAGATGGAGAAGATAGTGCTCACAAAGATTGTACATTTATCTGAAACGCAAACACTAACCTAAGATACTACCTGCCTTTCTAAACAAAATTCCTAATCCCATTTGAGAAATAAACCTTATGACAAATAGAAGAAAGTCCACATGCATGAACTTTCCCCAATCCAGGTCTTGGTGACTCTTTCTCAAAGAAAGCCTTTTGTAATCTTCTTTGTAGAAGGTTGTGGATCAATTTTGGGTTTTATGGCAAACTAGTTGCTTCCCCTGGATCACTACTCTTGAGTAGGGCCAGTACAGATGAGAAAACTTAGTAAACCAAGCCTCAAAAAATAAAATGTGATACAGCATTTTACTAAGCTAAGCATAAATGTTCCTAATACTTAGCTATTGAAAATCCTGAGGTGGACAATAGCACTCCAACAAAGAGAAGAAAAAAAACTCTACAACAGAAAACCCCAAGTGAAAAATGGAAGCTTGATGTTATTTATTGCCCATGACAGGGTTCAGAAGAGAACTGCTGTCCATGAACAACACCAGGAAAGAGCATTTAATTTTCTCTGCCAATCACAAAGCAAGTGCAAGTGGCTTTAAAGATTGTTACATCTTCACCGCTCTGGTCAGTGCATAGCAACTGAGATAACACAAGAAAGCTCTGAACATGAACATAAACACCTATGAAGTCCAATCAAGAGAAGAGCAGATGTCTACACCTGGTGCAGATTAATCCCAAGCACCCATACAGGCTGGAAACCCACTGTTTGGGTGGCAGGCCCAGCAAAAAGGGTCTTGGCATTCCAGTGGACACAGCAGATTGAGTACATGCCAACAGCATGTCCTCATCAGAAAAAAGGCAGGCAACATACAGCTACACTAGAAGAGTGAGGCTGACAGGCTGAAGAAAATATTCTTGCCTACACAGCACGACCTCACACTATGGCAGCCAATTGTGAACTCTCCCAGCTGAACAGGGACATGCAGAAAAAGGAGATGCTGGAGAGCAACAAAGATACTCAGGAGCCTTGAGCTTTTATCTTACATGGGGCAGTTGATGGGAGCTGAGTGTAGCTGCTCTGGCAAGAGGGAGATCAAAGAGGTGACCTAATAGCAGCCTACAGCTAGCTGACAGAAAATCACAATGATGAAGACAGAATCTGACCAATGACAGAAGACACGTAAGGGGACAATGACTATAAATTGCCACTTGGGAGGTTCAGGCTGGCTCTTTCATTCTTTCCTCCCCATGCAAAACTGCCTTTTTTCAACAGGCAGGTGTTGCAGACCCACAGATTACCCAGCAAAGCGGTGGAACCTCCAACCAGTGAAATATAAGACCCATCTGGACAAAGCCAGTCTGACACAACTGGGAAGAGTCTGTCCTTCCAGTTGGACTGGGTAACTTCCTAAGGTTCCTTCAAAACAATGCATAAGTGAGAAATATGCATATACACAGAATCACAGTCTGCTTCAGATGCAGCAGATTGCTGCAGATTTACACTGCAGTGCATCTAAATATCTGATATCATTCACTGTCCCTGAAAGAAAGTGCCTACTAAAGTTTAGGTGCTACAGTTGAAGAGTTTTAAATTTCTACCTTCCTAATGCCCAACAGGAATTGATTTGCCATGCATTTATGTTGTCAATGATATTATTTGTAAATATTATGTCGGTATTTGTTTTTAAAAACATACGGAAATATATTGTTACAACCTCAGACCCCAACTCTGAAATGGTGCTAGAAAAGATGAAAGAGCTACCCACATAGAGCTACCCATAGAGCACCTGGAACTAGTTCATTAGATGCCTTAGGATGGATAAAAGAAATAGATAAAATAATTTCTCCTACTTTCAATAGTATGAGAAAAAGCAAGTACTTAGGCTGTTATATGTTATTGGTTTCCTAGCCAGAACGTGGAACCACCATAATTATACAAAGGGCACAGTATGATGCTGCGCTGTTAGCTCAGATGCTAAGACCTGCTGTTCGATATCCATCTTTCTTTCTGGCAGATCTGGAAAGCTAAAATAGCTAGTTAAATCTTTGATGGCATCACTAGATTTTTTCCAGAAATAATTATTTAGTCTTTTTCCATCAATAAGGCACAAGACAAGAAGAACATCATATAGACTCTATAACTGTATCTTATCTTCAGCAGTGGTCCAACGCAGGATGCCTGTGAAAACCTATCAATACAGGCATGTAAAGTCCCACTGCTCTTGTGCACACATCCAGATCTATGATTGGGGATTCAGAAGCTTCCAGAGCAAAAGGTGTCAGCTTTGTAAAGAAAAGGACATCCCCACAACAAATGTTAAAGTCTTCTGCATGGAATATATTACAAAGAAGTCAGTAAGAAACAGAAAGTTCAGTATTTCTGAAATAAATCCAACATGTTAAATTAGGAAACTTATGCAACTAATTATATCCTACCAGTATAAACAGTATCAAAGAGCACTATTTTTTTTGCTGAACATCTCATGCCATCTCATTTTCAGAATGTCAGTTAAAATAAAAATAATACAAAACCCTTATGACAAATGAAGATGAAACTCAGAGTTAAATTTGCAACCAACCTGGAATTCCCCTTTGATCATTCTAAGGCAGTGGCTATACATTTTTTTCACACCAAACAACACAAAATAATCGAAATAAATTGCAACGGTAATAACAGAAAGAAATCCTATGACATCCCAAGATGATGCCTTTGAAAAGTTACAGTATTTCAGCATTTGAACATAAGCACACGTGTTCAATGTGCACATGCTCCATGTGTAGGTGATGTGGTGTGGCATAAATATTTTACTAGCAGGAGTTTAAGCTACTGACTCATTACGCACAAATGGTAGAATGTTCTTTTCTGATTTTATAAGTGTTCATATTTTGGTGCTCCTGAATGATTAAGAATAGAAAACTGGGGTATCTGAAAAGCAGATTTTCAAAAACCCGCAGGAAAGATCTTAGATTTTAATACAGCTTCAATAGAAAGAGTTACTGAGATGCACAAGAAGGAGCCAAGAAACATGTCATTTATGTCTCAGCTCCCCAGCACAACCTTATTGGAGTCAAAGGCCTTTGCTCAAGAAAATCCTTCCTCTAGTAGCAGAAGTTTGCAGAATAGCTATCTTTTCTAGCATTTACCAAGTTTGTATTTACAAATAAACCAACCAATTAACTTCTGAATGTAGGTCACAATACTCATTCCTTAGGTGGCTGGCCTATTTTTCTCTTACTCGAAAGGGCAAAAAGAAAAAAAGAGAACAAATTGGGAATAATTCTCAACTCCAAAGTGTTTTTCCCTATGGTAATGATAAATGACAATAACACTGCAGGAATGGTTTCTATTTGTAACTAATGTAAATTCCTTACTTCTTATTTAAAAAACAAACATTCAAACCTAAATAGAACTCTAGATCAAAGGCTTCAAATTGAAACTCTGTAACCACCCTTGAGTTACTTCAACCTGCATAGGGGAGCGAGGTTTCAGCAGACCAATGATCTCGAAAGGTCTCACCCCAGATAGCCCATTCCTGTAACAGAAATAGTACAGAGCTGTAACAGGCTCCACTACAGTCAAGAATAGCTTAGCAGTGGTAGGAACAGACATCTCATGTGCTTAGTAATGTCTTTGCAACTCTAAGCTACTTGTCTCAAGACTTTTTTTTTCCCAAATAGTTGTGGGTTTTGTTTTTTGTTTTACTTTGGTTTGATCTTTAATTCTGTAAGAAAGTCTGTTTTCCAAAACGTAATTGTATTTGATCAGGTGACTGGAAAAAAAAATGAGCCTGAAACACCAAAAACATTATCTGACTATCTGACCATGATTAAATCAGAATTATATGTATATGTTAAAATAATTTATAGACTGACAATAAGGCTGGCTGTCAAACTGAAATCCAATGGAACATCAAATGCACCTTAAACACTGTAGCAGTGACAGATCCATAAAGGTAATATTATTACTAGGTGCCTTTATATTACAGTAACATTTCAAGCTCTTTCACACAGATCTGCTCAGATAAAAGACGTAATGTTGGCATTTACAGCTGCCAAAATTGCCATTTGCAATTAAAAATTAAAACTGGCATTCTTTCTATGCAGGCAATTATCTAAACACAGCTGGCAATCTTCCTTGTTTACAGTGTTGCTGTGTCATGACTCCACTCTGGAAATTTATTATCTTTTTTTTTTTAGGTTTAAACTTGTCAACTGTATTTCCAACTTCTCTAGTTTTAAGGATTTTCTTCATGATCTCCAAGGGAAAGGTTCAAAACTACAGTTCACAAATGCTGTATGTCAACTTCAAGCACTGCAGTGAGATAATTCCTAGTACATATTTTGATTATTGTCGCAACATTAATTTGCATCCATCTAGGCAACAGGATAACACCTGTAAGAACCCAGACAGCAAACTATACCAAATAAATGTCCTCCAAGAGAAAGTTTAGGGTGTAAGAGTTGATTTTCAGAGTAGAATAGAGAGAATGGGCAGATCCTTTAAGTGGACAAAAATCCTTCCACTGAATAACATATAACACTAAGTATGGCTCTACTGCTTGTTATTTATAATAATTGTGATCTACTAGATAAATGTATCCACAAAGTATTTTATTAATCAGATTACCATGTTTTTGGCAAAATATTTTTTCACTAACAAAAACTTGTATTAAAGTAAGATTTTGGGGTTACCCTGCTGGTGAGAGAGGAGTACTCTTTATCTTGTCAAACAGCTTTTAGGGAACAGTTGCTTTTTTAGCAAAGCTGCTGCAACCGCTAGCTTGATTTCCGTGACTGTCATGAAACAAATACGGTTGCCTACAGCATATCAATTAAATGTTCTGATTAATTTATTATATATTTTCTGTAGTCAGACACAGAAATACCATGTGTTATATGCCAAACACAGCAATGCCTGATTTCCTTCCTCCGTAGTCAATTGCAACGTTTTCACCTCGCAGTAGGACCCATTGCCATGACTCCTTGTATTGCACGTTTTGCTCAGCCGTCCATAAAGATTCTGAGTTGGGCCTTTCCCCGAATATTACAACAGCCACAAAAATGAGGGATTGCTAATGAACTGAGTAACAAGGCTGATTCTAAAGGTACTGCAAGCAGTGACAGCCACAGGTCCCCTCGCACAGCTCTCCCAGGCAAGCCTCTTGAAGTTAAGGCAGCACAAGTTTCACAGCGCTGGGACAGTACCGCTCTCCACTGACCGATGCGACGGAAAATGTATTTCCGTCAGGGCTCTTTCAAAGTAAGGGCGACAGGAACCGCCACTTGCTAAAATCCAAAGCGCAGCAGCGGCAGGCACGGGCGNACTCGCACTCCCTGCGAGGCGGGGATCGGGCGCGCCCGGAAAACACGCTGGAGGCAGAAAGGAGCGGTGCGGCTCCGCGGCGGTAACTTTTCAAACCACACAGCGCTAGGTGTCCGCGGGGCAGGACGCACGCCGCGGGTACCGCTGGCGCTCCCACGGCGCCCCACCGCCGCGGGGCGGACCCCGCCAGCCGCCGGCACCCCTCGCCCCGTCTAACCTCGAAGCCGGCGTGCGGCATCGGCGACAGCGCCGCTCAGCCCCCAAGAGCAAGCCGACGGCCTCGGGCGCCCGGGAAACCAGCGAGCATGTGCTCCCCGCCGTGCTCCCCTCCGGCTCTGTCAGCCGGGTGAACCTAGCCTCCCCCCATCACCTCCCACCCAGGGCTGCGCGGATTTTTCCGCCGCCCGCGGAGCTCCGCGCCGCAGGTGGCAGCGGCTCCACAGTCTCCGCAGACGCCTCCCGGTCACTTTCCACACGACTCGTGGGGGACTTGTCCTCCCCGTGGACCGGCGCTGGGTGATGCCCGGGGAGCGGAGGGGCAGGAGGGAAGGTGCGCGCCCCTCGGTGCGGCGCGGCTCTGCCAGGAACAGGTGCGGACGCCGGCCCGGGGAACGGACGGGAGGGGTCGGGACGGGACGGGAGAAGGGAGCGGGTCGGTACTCACACGAAGGCGTGATAGACGAAGGCCCATCCGCGGGGACGCTCCAGCACGTTGTACAGGTAGTTCTGCAGCCGCCGGTACTTGGCGTTCCTGCGGCAGCTCGGCCCGCTGCTGTACGACAGCGGCTTCCCCAGCAGGCTCATGCGGGCTCCGTGCTTCCCGCGGCGGCCCTCCCGTAACCCGGCGGGGGCGGCCGTGCCGCCGGTGCCCAGGAGCAGCAGGCCGTCGCCGCGGGCCGCCGAGCTCGTCAGCGCCCTGCCCCGGCCCGACTCCACATCCTTCATGCCCGCCGCCGCGCCGCTCTTCACCCAGAGCCCCGCGGAGCCGCCCTCCTCCCCGCCGCCGTGGTTGCGGGGCATAGCATCACCCC
>WBMV01001560.1:1165568-1181719 GCA_013396655.1 Campylorhamphus procurvoides | reverse complement strand
GAACCCCCGGCCACCCCGGCAGGCTGCCCCCCTACCCGCGGCCGCCTGCTGCGGGCAGGAGCCGCCGCCCTTGCCGCTCCCGAGGTTGGGGCTCGGCGGTGCCCGCCGGCCTCCCGGGACGCCTGGGAGCCCCGCCAGGCACTTCAGCACCAACTTCAAGAAAAACAGCTGCGTGTCAGTGGTTTTAGCAGCCTGAGCACCGCGATGTGAAAATGCGACGCTAATTCATGAAGGGTTAATGAAAAGTAGTAATGTGGAGGCTGATTAGCGAAATTCAATAAAAGCATTCAGAAATTCAGTTAAATTTAGTGGTTTTTTCCTTCGTTCTGGCTCGGTAGAGGCCAGGCCCTCAAGCTTTGATTAACAGACCATCTTCAACTCCCAGAAGAGAAGCAATGAAGCACACCTCATGTTTGGGTTGTGGACTTTAACTTGTGCCCCTACTAACACAACATGGACACACCAATAGTACTACTTCACTGCTACAATGCGTCCAAAGCCATTCAATCAGATGTCTTTAAATGAAGAGCTTAAACTTCTTTCTCCACCACACTTTCTCATCCACTGCAGGCAACTTCAAACAGGAACTTTCTAACGTGAACCACAGCAGCCACTCAAACTCCTGATAAGGGATGGCAGAAACAGCACACATGTCAAAACAGATATTAAGTAGTTGATACAACTATCCACAGAAACCCCATTAATATTTAAGCTTTCCAGTGGCACATATCTACTCTTCTTTCTTTGAATTGTAAATTGAGTTAGTTAATCCTTCATTTACTACTTGTTTGCATTTCCCTGGTTTGATATATGCAAGTGTTTATACTCTTCATTTTTCTCATCCCTATGTACCCATTTACAGCTGAAGATGTCGAGCAGTCTTTGCCATGAGCCACTCCTCCAGAACCATGCTCAGATTTAAACTCTAGTGGCCTTAGTCATTTGAGTGAAATATTTGAGGGCTGGTACTCAAGTTCTGGACAGGCAAACTGTGCCATTCAACTGAGAGCACATGGTCCAACCTGCTCAGCCAGGCCTCTGTCCTGCAAGTGCTCACTCCTGAGCCTTGTTAATTGCTGTGGGTGGGCCATGGCACAGCTCACAGCAGCACATGTGCATCGCTGTTGATAGGATCGAGGCTTTAAGCTGAGGACTGGGGCAATAAACTGTGAAAATTACTGAACTCCAGTTCCTGATGTTCTTTTTGTGATCCACTAAGAAATATTGTTATAATTCTGTGCCCTCTAGTGGCGCTTAAAATCATCAATTAATTTAAATAATCATAAGGAAAACAGTCTGTGAGTACAAATACAAGAGCACAAATATAACCAATATTGAAATGTAACCATAGATGCCAGGACAGCTAGAGGCAAACAAAAGTAATATACTTACAGATGAATTATTTTTTACAATGTGTGAATAAGTGTATTTTCTCATCTGTTATCTGTTATTAAGTAAATCCTTTTAAAAGTATGTATTATAAGAAGAGATTGATGGTAATTATTCTAATCCCTACTTGTTCCTATGTCAGATAGCCAAGGCATGATGCACTGGTTGAATGTGGAGTAGATCATTAGCATCCAGGCAGCTGCCTGCCCTAGAGTAGAAGCTGTACTGTGTAGCAAAGCTACTCCTCATCTAAGTATTTATTGCAAAATATGGGTCTACATTTATAGGACAACAAATTCCCCCGATATTTTGGCTTCAGACTATGTAATACCTACAGAGATGAGTCGTGTGAAATTCTAGCATGCTCGCATGGTCCAAGGTCATGCTGGGTTCAGGTGTCAGTAAGAGGATCTACTTGACGAAATCTCTAAGGCAAGAACATCCCAAGGAATCTTGACTTCTCAAGGCTACAGGTACAGTATATAACTGTATATAACCTGCAGAGGGACAAGAAAAATGGCATGCTAAAGTGCAGCTTGAGAGTTGCTGTTACTGTGCTTTATAGCAAATGTCAACAGCATATACTTCCAAAACTTTAAGTAACAGTTTTTAAGATTACATTGCATTTTCAAATGTATACATCAAATGTTATATATCCTGACTCGTGGAAGGATCAGTTGATACATATAATCCTTTCTGATCAGGATCCAAATGTTACATATGTTTGGCGTTTTCGGGGTTTCCTTTCTAAAGAATTACTTGTGATATGTTGCCTTAAATCAGCATTTATGGGTTTATTTTAATAAAAGAAAAGAAGTAATTTAAACATCAGTGATAGCCTCTTATTCCCTTATTTATAGTATTTCTTTTTGTTTTGTTTTGGTTTTTTTGTTTGTTTGTTTTTTGCTAGAGCATGTAAACTCCTTTTCTTAGGCATTTACTAGTGCAATTTTGGGGTCAGACACAAAAAAATTTAAAACAGGCCTTCTGAAGGACTAAATTTGCAAATAAATAACAGGAATACTGAAATACACTGGTGTAATTGTGGCATAGGGTAGATACTAACAGAAGAAGAACCTTGTTACAGGGCAGGAAAAAAAGAGGGGAAGAAAAGTCCATTTGGGTTGGAGGGCACTGGCCAGAGTTCAGCATGTCCAGTTCAGTGCTTTGCTCTGTGCTGTTAAGCCAGATAGGATCTGTACCTTGTCCTCATGAAGTGCAAAGTACCTGAGCATGTAGTTGCCTCAAGTCACTGACAGATGTTTACCAAGATGCTGAAAACCAGGTGTGTACCTATTTTAGTATTTACATGGATATGAAGAATCTCTCTGTGTTTGTGCTTCAATTATGTATCTGTAATGGGGTGGTAGCAGTGTGTTCATAAAGAGAGAGATTGTTAGCATAAATTTATGGAATAGTGTAAGATAATCAAATACAGCAAAAGGAGGAACAGTAGGAATCGTGGCCATTCAGTGGCTGTTACAAGCAGAAAAGCAGAAAATCCAGAGTGCAAGTTGGAGGGCCTTCATGGCAACGCTTTGCAAAGGTCAGTTTACTGTGGTATCATATTTTGAGTTCATTCGAGTTCCTTGTTAATAACCTTTTTTGTGTTATATAATATTGCAGGGTATCATGTATATTCTAGTTTTGCATGTCTTTGTAAGATTTTTAGCTTTCTGCCTAATTAAATGGAGTAGGGGATTCTCATAGGTATTCTTGGTGACAAGTATACAAGAGTCAGGAATAAGTTTTCAATTCAATTAGGTGTAGGAACAATGCATTTGCTATGTTGACCTGTTGTGTAGCCTGGAATACCTGGTATGCATCTCCAGGAAACCCCAAATCAAGCATAACTGTTGCATAATAAATCATGAGCAAAATGTCAGATGAGGTGAACAGCATATTAGGATGCATATTACAAGCTGTCCAGTCAGTACATGCAATGTGCCAGCAGCTGTACTAGGGCTCTGATATTAATATTCAAAAATGTTAGAATACATTACATTAATATTCCAAGACGTTGGAATATTTTCCTGCAAGCTTTTTCTCACATAAGTGAAAGAAGCAAGACTGTCAATAGCATGAGGCATTCAAATACTGACCACAGCAGAAAGGATGCCCCAACCTTCCCAGTGCATTCTTCATGAGATCCCGTAACCCTGAACTCAAGGAAGTACCTTCAAAAGTAATTTAATTTTGATGTCCCTTTTATGTGTTAATATTGATATCAGACTGCTGTGAGGTTACTAACTTTGAGGAAGACCTGTCCACAAAGAGCTGCCCTGAGACCGGACTTTCATTCCAAGCAGCCCATCTGTGTTACTAAAGTCATAGGATAAATTTTAATCGGAAGACAAGAAGTGAATGGTTCACTTGCAGTACTTGTGCCTCCTTGGCCACAGGGATGCTAGAAACACTTCTGCCTGGTAACTACAGGTGTAAAAACCACAACCAGTTCACAAGCTGTTAGTTGGACCCTTTCATCTGCCAGAAGCTGTTTGCTCCTTTCCAGCTAGAGGAACACTTCGGCCTCCTCTCCTTGCCTGGTCGAGATCAGTGGCAGAAATTTCTGGCCTTACTCCTGTGCTGTCTGGCTGCCCTGGCAAAATGTTCATTTTGCTCCCTTACATCTAGTATTTCCTCTCACTCATCAGATATTCATCCCTGATAAGGGAATTAATTTATTCCATTGCTTCCTACTTAACTAAACCTAAACATCACTCTCCGTTAATAAGGCATGCCTCTCTGTAAAGTTATTACCAGACCCCAAGACCTGCTCTCCTAAGTGGCTCTTCTGTTTATCTCATTTGCTTTCTCTTTCGTTTTCCGGGAGAGGGGTGTGTGTGTGTGTGTGTGTGGTGTTTGTGTGTTTTTTGTTCGTTTCTTTGTTTACTATTTTGTGGTGCCTGCCTACCTTCCTTCCTTCCTCCCTAAGCCTCATCCCTCTGTGATTCAACTCTCTGGACTCCCAAGAAGCAGTCTGGTGACAAAGCAAAACTATATCTTGAATGGTGCAAACCCTACCACAAGTGAAGGACCTGCTAAATAGACCATTCCAACTCTCTAATCTAGCAAATCAAGTAATTTGACCATTCAAAAAGAAATTAAAAAGGACAAAACCAAAGACGAATTTATACTGAGAACTGTAGAGCAGTTTACCATCCTTAGCTGGGAATATAATACAAATAAAATAGGATATGAAATATTTTTTCATAGGTTTTTTCAGAATATATGGATTTTCAAAACCATACTCCCCAAAATACCTAGAAATTCTGAAGAAAACATGTCAATCAAAAATTTCAATGTTTATTGGAGTCTTTTTGTAACTGAACACAGTTTCTAAATATGAAAAGAGATTCTTGGGATCCTTGGGATATTGTCTTCCAAACTGGTTTTTTTTCAAGAAGAATATAATTTGGCTAGCCTGCATGTCAGCAGTTCCTTCCAGCAGGCATGATAACCACCTGCTGTAGACTTGAAGAAATCTGTCAAGGTCAGAATAGAGCTACTTTAGAATTCAACAGGAGGACTTTCTTTTTTCACATTTCCAGTGTAGGAAAGAAGAAAAGATTTTTTTGGACTTATTTCTGGTTTCTTTGGGTATGCAGGAAATATTTTGTGAAAGCTCAGCTTGATTCCTAGAGTTAGCAAAACTCCTTTAAGACACAGTGATACCTAGTCTTAGTTATTCATTAGATCATCTAGGGATGTATCTGAGTAAAGCTGGTGACTGATAAAATATCAGAACACATGAAATGTATCTCATTATGACCTTTTCCTTTAAACTACAGTGACCATTATTATTTACCAGACAGGAACTTGTGGCCATCTCCTCTTTCACCATCTCTGTATTATTTCATCTTGTATTATGGCAGGTCTGATTTAAAAAAAAAATCCTGTTCAAGTGTGACCTAATCTTTGAAGAATTTACATTTTTGACATTATTATTTTAGAATCATCTATTTTTTTTTCGCTTCTGAAAATATATAGAAGCATGTCAGTCTTCACTTTAACTGGAACATAATTTACATTTATCTCTCCATCCCAAACAAATTTAAGATAAATCTGTACAGAGTAGCACAGGGAGAGACAACCACTTCAGGTGCTCTTGGCTCAGAGTACTTGTACTTCAGAATTGCTGAAGACCCCTAGGTGTTTCTCCTGGGTAGCAGAGCTATGCTGAGGCTTGAGGAAGTACTCTGGCCACTGACCACTGGGACAAGTTGGCAGCATCACTAATCTCATGTATGGGAATCAAAAGAAGATACTGTCTTCATGATTTTTGCAAGTTTAAAAGGTTCCTTGTTTTGTGCCCTGCCTTCTGTGGCATTATTGAGATGGCCCAGTCCTATAATAGGACTCTTGGAATAGGACTTAAAATTGGGCTAAAGTACAGTGTTTCCTGTTATCTAAAGTCTCACTTAATATGTAAGAGTGATTTAATGTTCTCTGAAGATCATTAGCTGTTCATCTTGCATGCAAATGCTCTTGCATTTGAAGTTTTATTCATAGAAGAAGTGTAGGACTCAAAACTAAAATATTGTAATTCATCTTAACTGGAGTAACATTCTTTCTAAATTAGAAGGTTTGTCACCAACCTAGTGTATTCTGAAGGTACATTTTAAAATAAAAAAAAAACAATTTACTGCCCTCTTTTATAAAAAATATAAAAATATTTGGCCTTTTTGATGTGCCTGTTCAAATAATTTGACAGCATCTATGATCCTCAAAGAATTTGAATAAGATGTGCCATCTGAGTTCCTTAAGTGACATAACAAGAACTTACTCATAAGCTAGAGGCACCATAGAAAGCTGGAATAAATAAGAACTCTGACAGCGTGTGCGTCCATTAGTGTATCAGAGGACCACTAGTTATTGGAAACCTTCAGTCGGAATTGTATGCTTGGGACTCCTCCTTTCTGCTTCTGCATCCTGTTGAATCCAGTGAGATTTATTCCTGCCATTAGGTAAACCATAGAGGTGGCAATGAGAGTGTCCAAGATCAGTAGGGTTCTCAAGAGCTCCTGTGGGATGAGTAAAGACATTCAGTTGGAGCTATTGGAATCACAGCACACCAGAAAGGAGTACCATAGGCTTCTACAGGCATGGTTAGGCACTTGATTTGCTCATGTTCTGAAATCTCATCCTAAAGCATGCACTTCAAAAATCTTAATCAGGAGAAAGATGGAAAACAAGAAAGGAAATGGTAAGAGGAATCTAGGTGATCTGGTGAGGCTGTAAGACAGGGACAATAATGAGACAGAATTTACAACAAAAGGTAAACAGGAATAATAAACGTGGGGGAATAAGAGAATAGTTCAGAACAGGCCTTTTTCACATGCTGCTTAAAGGGATGGTCTAACAGCTGCATTCCTAGAGAACGCTGAAGATAGTTACTCAGTTTCAAAAGAGGAATAAAATAGAAGCTGTGATATATCTAAAGCTATCTGGTCTTATGTGTCCACATATATCTTTTCAAGGAAATATATAACAAAAAGTGGGTTTTAATATCCTTGTAGGGCTGGGGAGATGATGATTAAATACCACAGGCCAGATTTACTAGGGAAGTATTTGCATCAGAAGCAAGATGCACAAATATAGATATAAGGCAAAACCCACAGCCTTTTACCATGATAGTGGTTGGACATTGTCACAGGTGCCCATATAGGATGTGAAATCTCTGTCCTTGGAGTTTTTCAAAGCTTAGCAGGCCTCAAGAAACCTGACACAAATTTGATGAGAGCCATGTGTTGGGTAGGTTAGAGTAGATGACCTCTAGAAGTTCTTTCCAACCTAAAATATTCCATGAGTCTAGATGACCTTGGGCAATGAATACTTTATGATCTACCCTGTGAAATAAAAACCCATTGATAAGTTTGACCTGGTCAATACTCTAAGACACATAAGCATCTGTCACTGCTGATATCCTGCCCCTGCTGCAAAATCACAAACCTTACGTGCAGGGGGCAGAGGGTTGAAAGGATAGCAGTGGTTTCTGCCTTTGATGTAATAGCTCCTCCAATTGCTTCTCTGAAAAGGAGGACAGGAGAACGAGTGGAGAGAGGCATCATAGCACAGTCCCATGCAAGCATAACCCTGAAGAACAGCACAGGACCAAGTGCCTGTCCTATCTGCACCATGGGTCCCAACACTCTGCAGCCCATAGGCTTCCCATTCTTTTCACCAGCCCTCTTTGCCATAGCAAACATCCTTCCTGTTCTCATCTCTTCCTGTGACATGGTTTGAACTTGGCTGAATTTTTTGCAGCAGTACTTTTCACTGTCAAGAGATTATGGGTGATGATTAGTTGCAAATGTTATTATCCCCAAATAAAAAGGCAATATTTAATTTTATTTTTTTTAATAAGGGAGTAGTTATTTTAATTGCTCTACATATTGGACCATTTAAAAAAGCGTTGAGTGCTCCCAGTTTGAATATCATGTTTTTTTAACATTTCCCTGCTAGAGTGTTTAAATCTCTAGCCCTTTTTGAAAATCTTGATCAAGCTTTGCCTCTGGTTAACAGGACATTCACATTAAACACATTTAGGTAGTTTAATTTAAGCAGGGGTCAAATTCTGCCTCTATTTTGTTATTCTGCCTGAAGATTTTTGTTCTGTGGGGAGTTCATTCATTCAACTAATGAGAAGAAAACAGTCGGCTCAAGTTGATGATACCATAAATGCTTGGAATGAAAATTAAACATTATTATTAGCAACTTTCAGCAGGGTTTACAGTGTTGAAACTTAACCTTGCCATGTGGATCCCTATCACTTAACTTTAATGAGTAACCAGTAGCGGGAGAGTTTCCTATATCATGTGTGCAGTAGCTGCTGAAGAGAGATATGACATATTATCTAGATTGGTTTATAGAAGCAGATATCTTATCACTGCAATAAAGAGGGAAACTAGAAATTCAAGCCATTATTTTCTGAAAGGTACACTATAAAACTATGATTTTAAAATTGCTTTTATAGTATAATGAACATATACTGGAAGCAAAACTCTTACATATTTCAAAAAGAAATGATGGTCTAGGTGATAAAGATGAGTGGTAAGTAAAAGCATGAAACTGCTTTTATAACTCAGTTGCAAGTGGTTATCATAATTATTCTACCTTCTTTATGCCAGATCCTGATAGCAAACCTTTTTTTTTTTTTCTTTCCTTCCTCAAAATGTTTCTCTGGAGCAGAAGGGAGAAATAGCTGAAAGCTTCAAGATGAGTGTTTTGGAACATTTTGCAGAGCACACTGTCTGGGGCCATAAACACACGATTCAGTTGTAACCTAAAATATCTTATTGAAGTTGTTCTTTCCATTCACTGTCTCTTTCCATATTTAAATCCATACAGATAAGGATACGTCTCCATTTCCAGAACGAATCTGTAGACTTGAGTAGCGTAACAGTGGAGGCAGTTTCCTGCTGTAACAAATGGGCCCCAGAAAGCAATAAACATTTTATTGTTTATTTCTGCTCAACTGATATGGAATTACTGATTTTATTTTTTAAATAGGGGAGCCTTTTCAATGCTGATGACAATTTTGGAAAACAAATTTTACTTTAGACTCCAAGTAATATTGATTAGGATCTTATTCCCCCTAACAAAACAGACAGGTTTTCTTTTCTTAATATGGTGTATGACAATCTCTTTTGTACAGTACTTTTGGTCAGGGAGCCTTATTAAAGGCATTTTGGGTTCCTGCACCGTATTAGTTAGGAGCAATAATTTCCACCGTGTAACCTTATCTTCTCCTGCATAATTATTTGCTGCCCACTGAAGCAGCACCTTCTCTTCCTAAAGCACATTTTTGGAATCAAACAATATGCTTTTTAAAAGGGAAAAATAAGTTACAGCAAAACACACATTGTGAAGATGCTCCACAACTATGAAGGCTCCAAACGTCATTGCTTTTCACTTAAGACCTACTAACCGGCTGCTTTAGAAGGCTGGAAATGGTAAACTGAGTAGCTGTGGGGAGGGAACGGAAAGAAAACCGACGGCCCTAAATTTATCTTTATTTGACACCGTCCTTAGCGCTGTGATGCTGCTGGGTGAACACTCGCATCCAAGCGCGGGGCTGAAAGCATCCTTCGCATCCTCCGCAGCGCCCGGGCCCGGCGGCGCCAGCTCCCCCGAGCCTGCCGCGGGGGCGACCTCCGTGGGCCCGGGGGCTGCCGGGGGCCGGGACTGTCAGTAGCTCGGTGCCCTCAGCAGGTGGCAGTGGCGTCCCGCGGCGGGGAGGGGTGCGTGGAGCCCCCACAGCTCCCGCCCGCGGCGGCGGCTGCGACGGGGTCCCAGGGAGACGCATCCTAGGAGGGTGGCAGGACACGCCCTTCTGCCCGACTCATCCCTGCAGGATCTTATAATAGATACGAAGTAATTAATACCTCAAAGGAATTAAAAAAAAAAGTGATGCAGTCATAAAATAGTAAATAAATATAAAACAAACCAATCCTCTACAAAACCCCAAAAAACCCATCCTCCACAAAACCCCCAAAACAACAAAAAACCCAACACCAAAACCTCACCCCAAACAAGAAAAAAAACCCAAAAAACAACAATCCAAAAACTCATCCACTCCCAAAACCCAAATCAAAACACTGCCCACCGCACCCCAAAAAAAGCCATCCACAAAAGTCTTCACAAAAGAATGTTCCACAACCCACCCCACCCGTTCAAAACAAATTAAAAGCATGGTTCCCCTATCCATTTAGTCCCTTCACCATCACAGCTGTGACTGGATTTGTGTGTAATGATGGTAAAAAAGTCATTGTAAAAAACACAGTTTTGTTAATTTTAGTCAACATGAACTTAATGCTGCGTTCGTTAAGTACTTCTGTGGCTATTTGCACAATGATTTATAAACATTGCTAGTCTTCAGCTATTAACTGAAGGGAGTAGATACATAAAGAATTATCCTCATAAAACTATGCTGAAAAAACTAAATTTCAGACAGGGCAATCCTTATTTGAAGTTCCAAAATATTAATCATGTGAACGTGGTGAATTATTCATACAGACAGGCACAGTGAATGGTGCCTGTGTTTATTTTCTATTTCTTTTTGAGATATTTCATATGTTTCTGCAATATCATTTTGTATGACATCTTAAGTGTTTTAAACTAGTCTCAAGTTAAATGTCTCCTTTTTTTCTCTCTCTTTTTTTTAATGACTACATATTAAAAGGATTAGGTTTTCCAGGAACAATTGCTGAATGGCGTTTGTTTGACTAGCATTCATCTAAATGTAAGGAGTTGAGATATTGATCCAGACTCTGTTCCTCATTGTGTCTATGTTAACTTCAATGGAATGACATCAGTAATTAATATCACTCATTACTTTTTTGTTATTTTAGGGGTTTGTGTAACACATATGATCCTCTAGTTAAGAGAGAATAAGGCAATAGTAATGGAGTGTTATACTTTTTACATTACATTTATTTATTAGTACCTGCTTATAAATTATGAAAATACATCTTTTCATCTCTTTGGCTAATTTGTATAGATCGTCTGACAGTTTTCTCTTTATTTTCTGAAGTTGTGTATCCACTATTGAAAACTGGCAATTTGGTACAGTCATCTGCTGGCTAGTCGATGATTTCAAGTGGGACTCAATTTTTTAAAATAAATGGTAGGTCTTGTGATTTGGGGTTTTGGGCAACTAGGAAATACTACATATTTATGAGGGAAAGAGCAAGTTTTCTATGTTGACAAGAGCTTCAGAAGCCTATCTCTGGAGTCCAGAGAGGCATATTGATTGACAGTTCCTCTTCACCTATTCAATGATGATGATTCATGTCAAGACAGAAGAGGAAGTAAGTGGGAAGCACGGGAAGGAAGGAGGTGCAGTTTGGGTAGTTCTGTACATCCCTCTGAGGTTCTGTGTGTTCCAGAGGATACCTGCTAGCGAGGTGGTTTCCATGGCTGCACTGTTGTTTGCCTTCTGTAGCATTCAAGATCACCTAAATTTTCTGTATTGTTCTAACTGCTTCCCAAGCTTTTGCTTTTTTGAAGTCAGGTTCTATCCCTGGCTCAAGTCTTCTCCAACTGATTACTGCAATGTTTTTTCATTAAAATGCATGGTCTGATGAAAGGCAGCAGACTAGCAGAATCCTGACTTGTGTTAGGATGTGGAAATGCAAAATCCTACACATTTTCCATCCTACAGTTATCAGCTGTCAAACTATTGCACTGGATCAGGTGCTTGCAGTTACTTAAAATTAAATCTGTAGCTTACAGATTTCATAAAAAAACATGTAACTGCAGGTAAACAAGCTATTTTAAATTATGAATTTTATATTTACATGCATCTTGCCAAAGTAGCATAAAGAAGACTAGCCACATCTGTTCATTGTTACTTTAAATGCAGCCTTACCTTATGGATTTACACCACAGCATATAGGAAATATGGCCCTCCTGGATTTTGCCTTTCAATTGTCTGTGCAACTGTTGGTACTTATATTACCTTCCCCAGTCACCAGAGGCTGCTTCTGCTCTGGGAGCAATACTACAAATATGAAGAAGATCTGGAAGGCTTTGCCTCCATGAGGATCGTGAATTTTGTGACTCCTAGCACAATTATTTCAGTGACTTGTTACAAATCTCTGACAAAATAAAATGCTTAATAGCATATTTAATATTTTTTTTACATAAAATAAATATTCCCATACTACTTCTGTGATTACTATAAGTTATGGATCTACCACACTGTAAAACTTTTAAATTTGTTTTCTTCTTGCTTTACATCCTGAGAAGTTCTATTACTCTATTTACAAGTGATATAATAATATTGAATAGCAATTGTTGAGTTTTTTCCTAGCTTAAATAGAGAACTTCATGGCATTTATTGATCCCTAAATTGTCTTTCTGCAGAAGAAAGAAGCCTCCAAATCTTCCACTTCCTTCTTCCTAACTTTGCTCATTTATTCAGAGGGCACAAACTCTTTCTAAGGAGACAGAAAGACAACTTCAGGAGATGTCTGGAAGGGGGCTTAACTATGGGTGTCCCACCAAGTTCCCTGATTTTCAGCGAGTGTGTTACTGAAGGGATTCAGCATCTGCCATGTTGCCATTTAGTATACTTCGGTCCATTTTGTTCCTGACAGCTCTGGCTGAGTAAGTTAGGATTTGGTACTCACTTCAGACATTTTGTTCCATCTTGGAGGCATGCAGAATGGGGCTTGACGAAGAAATTTTTTTATGACATGAGAGCATCAAGTTTGTGGCAGGATGACTAGATGCTTGCCTGAAGGAAGCTTTTCTCTGCAATATTTTCGAGAGGAATTTATAAGGTAGGGTTTACAAAATTTTAATAAACAAGGGAAATATTTATATGAATATTAAATAATTTTTCTACAGGGGCTGTAAACCTTCTATAGTTTTTTTATTAGAAAAGCATTTCTTTGAGCTAGTAGTTCAACATGCTCAGGAAGGGAGTATCTGGGATGGAATGAGGTAAGAGGGAGAATTAATTCTGGGTTTAGCAAAAAGTAAGATTTTATGACAAAACTTCAGAATTAAGATTGTTTTCTAATTTAACTGATGCTGATTTACCTTGGATGTCTTCTGTATGATGGATACTACCGCAAATCCATTTGCCAAGAGCTCCGTATTTTCTTATCAGCACATCTAGCAATCTCATTAAGTGGATTTGAGGAAATTACATGTCATTCTTATGCCTCAGTTTCCCAACTGTAAAACTGGAGTAATAGTTTGTTAGTTCAGATAACAATAAATGTTATCCCCCTCAATTTTTGACAGTTTTCTGCTATCATCCCTAATGTGGTTTAAAAGCCCATGATTAAATACATCTACTCATCCTCCGTATTCTGAAACAACACAGTTTGCTTATCTCTTTGATTATCTACCACAGATGGAGAGGACTGTGCTCACAGCCAGGATAACTTCAACACAGGAGGATGCTACTTAGTCAGTGAGATGTTTTGGACATTTGTCATTGTGTAAAATATATCTATTTTAATGCATGACTAAGAGTAAAAAAAATATTACCACAGGATAAATCAATTAAGTATTCTTATAACAAGTATGCATTTCTAATGGAACATTTTGTAGCATCTAATTATATTGCTCTACAGCACTAACAAACATCTGTTATTAAACACAAGCAATCTAAATCTGACTCAGTTACCCTGCAGTTAATTTTAAAATGCATTAAAAATTTTAATTATGTAGCAATTGAGCACACTTTTTTTTTTCAAAAAAGACAAAACAAAACAGCCCTGAACTGAAGCAAATATGGAAAAAAATGGAAAAAGCAATATGAAAATGTGTCGATTAAACCCATACAGAAGCCAAGTCATGCTGCTGTTTTATATTGCAAAATATGTATTGAAGTACAACCTTCTGAGTGTTTGCTCATGTAAGCAATGCTCCTCTCTCCTCTAGGGGATGTTGACATTCTTTTTCCCTCTCTACCAAAATACTTTATCTACTTATTCACTAATTCAAAACAATATTTGAACCTTTGCAAGCACCTTGTTCATGTCTGAACAAAGGTTCTTCCACCACTTTAACAAACCAAGGTTCCTCCACCACTTTGCCCCTTTTCTCATCGCTCACATGGCAAGATGACTTAAGCTGCATGGCTTCAGCAGTAAGAGGCAGGGGAATTTGCCAGATGCACTGTTTTGGGAGGGTAGGATGAAATCCCCATGTACATGAGGATTATGAAGGGATGCTGTAGAATGTGCCTCAGGCTCAGTCTCAAACTCATGGGTTTTCACGAGCAGCTGACCCTGTTAGTTTACTGTGCCACAGATGCTCAAAAACTTCCTTCTTCTTTCACCCCTCTAAGCTATACATTAAATCCAAATTCCTGTGAACAACAAGGGAATGTTAGCTTTCAATGAGTTAGCAGGAAATGTCTGTGCAAGACCTTTGACCCTTTAACCAGCTGAGAATATGGACCCGGGGACTTGTTTCTGGCCATAGTTCATTGGTAGGCTACTTGTATACAAGGTTATTATTATTATTATTGTGGAGAAATTATTGACCCATTGCTTTTGTTTCAAACCACAAACCACAAAGTTTGAACATAAAGTACATAACACCTATATCTTAAAATATCTTCTTTTATGTTTAATTTTGCAGTGTCTTGGTTCTATTTACTAAGTTAATGGTTACATTTATCAGAGACAAGTGAATGTGGAGTTTTCAGAGCACAAAACTATCAATCCAATGGAACACTTATCCAGCTTTTCATCTCTGGAGGTCTACCCCTAAATTTAGTCTGTATAATCACCTGTACTGCAGTTTGTTTGCATTGCTCTGGTAGAATTGCATAGTATTAAAAATCAACATGGAATGAATTGTATATAGGCACAGTTTGTAACCTCTACCCACATTTGCTCCAGTAAGGACTGGATGTCAGAGTACCAAATATCAGAATTCAACTACACTGCAATATTTGGGAAATCTTTCCAATACCTGAGTGCTATTATTATAATACAGCAGGACTACTATAAACAGCAAGTCATGTAAAAGTTTTGTAAATGGTTCTCCTGATAGTCTTCACTACAATACTATAAACTTCTTGTGAAGTGGAATTTATTTCTACCACCAAAACATTATGAATTCCACTCTATAAAAAAATAAAATAGAAAAAAGTAAGCATTGAACTTACTCTGTAGTTTTCTATTAGGTTTTGTAAAGGTTGCTTAAATTGTTGATGCAGAAGCTTATGTGCATTATTATTATATATAAATTCTGCTAGAATTGTGTTTACTTAGCTAGGTTATTGGGAAAAAATAGTGAAAGGAAATAAATTTGCCATATACTTCATAATGAGCAGAAACCAAGAAAAGCATAGAGATTAACTCAATTTGTTTATATATTTGCTTTTTTTATTACCTATTTTAAATCACTGTTTTTCCTACTGATAAACTGATACTCAGCCTGATGATCACATATTCTGAGGACAAAACCAAGAAGAATCACATTACAAACTAGCACTGTGCAAGCTCTGATTTATCCTACCTCCCAGACTTTATGGATTTTCATCAAGTTCTGTGTATCTTCTTAATCTCTGAAGACAGAAGGGCTCAGAGGCTTGCACAGCCATGGTTTGCTTTCGGAAACTCTGTAGTGGGTTCTGATGTGCTCAGCACATCAGCAACTTCCATTTCCCCTGACCAGAAGCTTCATTTTGGGCATGCAGAGTTGCCTGAGTCATTCTTTTTCCTGTGAGAAATGTTGCAGTGTACCACTGTTTATCACTCACCACCTTCAAAAGCCCTGATGGTCAGTTTGTCTTGCATGTCATTCCTTCCCCTTGCCCATGCTTTGTGAATGGGAGCAGCTGCTGCAGCAGAGACATCATGGGCTGTCAATGTTTTAACAGCTGCTTCTCATTTTTAGATGCCACACACAAGACTATCCATTGCTGGCCAGAAATGTGGGTCTAGGAGGGTGAAACCACAAGATCAAGCAGAACAGCTTCACCCTGTTTGTGTCATGGTCTGTGCTGACTCAGCAGGGCTTCCACAGAAGCATCCCTGAAGAGTTTTAGGATGGGCACATCAAGTGCATTCCCCAGCTGTAGACAATTGTGATGGTAAAAAACTTAAAACTCCTTAGAGCTGTTCTGTCACCAGCTCTCTTTTATTCCTCTTGGCTGTCATGTGGGAGAAGCAAGGTAGCAGGTCATGCCAGCAGCTGAGCAGGAAGCTTTTCATGCCCCTTCCTCCTGGCTGGCTGTCGTGGTTTGACCCTGGATAAATGCCTGATGTCCAGCAAAACTCCTTCAA